>CAUG01000123.1:0-25333 GCA_000442785.1 Papiliotrema flavescens NRRL Y-50378
CGCCTCGCCTAAGATAGGGCAAACGAGGATTGGCTACACCACGCTTCTGACACTTTGGGCCTGATCACCCATGATACAAGAACATCAAGTAGCATTGCATTGTGTCGCCAAAGATAGGGCAAACAAGGATAGACTACACCACATTTCTGACACCTGGTCATCCCTGTGACCTGGCAGCTACAGGATAGCAACTTTCAGCATTACATGCATCCTTTCTTCTCCATAGCCACACAACAAAAGATTAGGATCATTGGTGGAGCTAAGACCAAGTCATCAACAGTGGCCTTCTCACCACAAGTGCTCCACATACTTCGACACTCCTTGCAAGTGAGGGCACGTCATAGGTCAAGAGCATCCTTTGACAAGCTCCACTGATTCAACCATGGCCAAAGCTATATGTGTCGCTACAGGTCACCCCATTGCTTTGCTCCCCATCATCTCTGAACCTTGCACCTCATTCAGCCACAGATCATCCACCACCAGCCCTCTAATCACACAAGACAACCACAATGACCAGCACTGCAGCCCTTGAGCCTTACTCAGACAATGGCTCAATCAACAGCGAGTACCTGAGCTGCATGGTCCGCTCACTGTCAAACATGATTGGGGCCTTTCATCAACCCACTGAGTGGTACGTGGATGATGCAGAGGCGTTTCAGAGCTCGGTGACTGCCCGTCTTGAACAGCTTGCTGAAGCCAATTCTGGCAAGACTGTGGAAACAAATGAGGTCAGGAAAATCATGAAGGGCAGGCAGTCAACCCCAACCGACCTTGAGATGAAGGGTTTCCTGCACTATCGATGTCGCACCGAGAATTCTGGCCTGCACAACCACATACAGCAGTTCCGACTGTGGATGAGAGATGATTTTGCTTGCCAAACCCCTTACCTGTCTACAGGCCTGAAGCCAACTGAGCATGCCCTTGTTCGAGAGTCATGGTTGACGCCCAGTGATCTGCGCTCGGACTGAATTGGCAAGCAGTAGCCTCTCCAGAATGAAGCCATTGTGGAGGGCTTTTGACTCCAGGTCCAACTGGATTCTTTCCTCGCTCCTTGTGAACAACCATCTAATTTTCACCTTGCCAAGAATTGTTCTGTATTGAAAGCTCCCTGTGCATACAATCTGTCTGATACAAGCCGTGTGGATGCATATTCATGATTCTGCCATCTGTTGCTTTTGTCGCAATGGTCTGCAACAATATTTTGTAAATTCAATAGATGCAAATGTCAGAAGCATTATGAGCCTATTTTCGCCTTTCCAAATGTTTGGGAAGGTAGTGCAATGTCAAACAATTTCCATCCATCAGCTGGCAATCATTTCAAGCTTACACTCACAAATGCCATACCTGGAGGGATTGGGGTTTCCAAGGAGCACACTACGTTTGATAGTGTCCACTGAGCAGGTTGTACTCCAGCTCTAGGTTTTAGTGAGAAGAAAATGCCCGCCAGACTCCATTCTATCCTCCAGGTAGACTAGCAACAGCATAAGATGAGTAAGGTCAAGCATATCACCCTTTGACAAAACTGTGATGTATCAAAATGCTGAGCAAGGTCACTACTGGGGCCATAAGTATGTCTCAAGGGCCAGAAGGTCAGACAATGAGACACACAATAACAATGCAGCTACAACAGACATTTCAAGAACCTCAAGCCAAGGTCCACTGGACCTCCACCTGATTTGGGATGACCTGCAGAACTGAAGCCCCTTGGCTAACTACCTTGCCAAATGTTTGTCCAATTGCCTCAATGGAAAGGTCATAAAGTTATGGTGTAATAGTAAAGACAGCCCTCCAACTCAGAACAAGTTTTTTTCTGAAGTAATGAATCAAACTTCCTTCCCCAGTCCCGATCCTACTGCGACCAGCCTGTCAAGCTTGCACCCTTGTGTCATGCTACAATCATCCTAGACTTGCACGCTGCCAGCCATCATCAGCACATGTAACAACACCTCCATGTAAGGATGGGCTGGCTGCTAATCAACAACTGATGAAGGTCTCAATACTAACAGAGCGTTGACCTTCCACTCCCACATTGCTGCCACACTCTAGCTTCCATGTCAGCGGTTCCTTTTGCTCTTATATACAAGCTATCCAAGCAGTACATGTCTGCACACACAATGCGGAGTCATTGGGGGGAAGTACACAGGGAAGTGAAACGACTGTCATTGGAACCCCCATTTTGACACAAGCAAGTTTGATGGAGCTGGCTGCCTAGCAGTTCAAGCATGGTCAATCAAGGAAGGCTGGGCAGAGTCTCAACTCTGGCCGATAGGCTACACCACACTTGTGACAATACGCGCATCATTGCTGGCAATAAGGGCTGTAGCCAAATTCAACTCCAATTGCCGCAAACACGGGGGACTGGTGATATGGACTAATGGACTACTTCGGTGATCTCTGTGACTTGGCAGCTGCACGATAGCCACTGATATGACAACATGCTCCTTTCTCTTCCCTTGTTGCCTGATGCAAGGCCTGGACCTCTGCATGGAGCTGTGGCCAAGGCCTGGACTTTGACCATATGCTTCTTTGTGGTGCTGACCAACAATGACAGTGTGGGGCCAATAGCAATCAATGTGTGTGATGGGTCCACTCCTCAGTAAAAAGTGCTCCTTGTGTGTCAACACTCCTTGCAGCATACAATATGTCATAGGCCAAGCACAACCTTTCACCAGCTCCACTGGCCTCAAGCGGGGTCCAAGCTATATAGGACATCACCCATTGACCCATCACTCCATCCCGCATTCCCCCAACCACCCAACATTGCAACACCTTGGTCTCGTTATCACTTACCCAAATACTTCTGCCTGATTACAATGACCACCATGCTTGATTCAGAAATCTTTGACCAAAACGGTGAGTTTCGGAAGAGGTACATGAAACGTATGTGTGCCTCTCTTGAGCGCATGAGCAAATGGGTGTTGGACCCTTACAAAGACAAAAGTGACTACGCAAAGTTTGGGAGCAGTGTGCTTGACCCTCTTCTCGAGCTTGCAGAGTCAGAAGACAAGAAAACCATTTCAGTTGAAACCCTTCGGGCAGAGCTGGGCAAGATCCCTCAATGCCCAGATGACAGTGACATGAAGCGGTTCTGTATCGCTGATTGTGGTTCTCAGAGTTCAACCGTGGTTGAGGACGTGAACCGATTCCGAAACTGGTCCATGAACAACTATGATCCCAATGCAGACAAGCCGTCCATGACTCTGGATGACACAGAGAAACTTCTTCTCGCAGCGCGCCTGGCTCCAACTTTCGACCACTCCAGCCGCTTCACGGGAGTCTGAGAAGGCCTTCATTGCTGGCTGTCGCAACTACAACAGACCTGTTGCCATCAATCTACCATCAAGCGCTTTTGATCTCGTTTCGCCTGTAATTATGTCTTCTCTTTTGTGTTGAAATAATTCTTGCTGTGAATATCTTCGTTTCCGTCTTTTGATTCTCTGAGGTTGAGCCGAGAGGATGCATGTTTATATCTCTGTCATCTGACCTGTCTCGCCGGCAACCGAGATACACTGCCAAAGTCCGCCATGACTCCATCGCTGGCGCCGAAGCAAGGGCCAAGATTTCAAAGACTCACAGTGTCTGGCAGCCCGCGGCTTGTGTGAGGACAACGCCATCGGCAGGTGGTTTTCGATGAACGCCTTTGCGTGTTGACGGCGGATCGGACGAAGCTCGTCCAAATCACATGCTGCGATGAGTCAAGAGCCAAAGGCATCGTCGGGCGCCCCTCGTCTGAGCCCTGCGACCATTATCAATACTTCTCTCTTTGCATCCCCATACGAAGCGACCAAGGCCACCAGGCAACAAGCACAATCAGACCTGGACTCGGCCATCTAGACGGAGCCGATGCTGAGAGGCCGGTGCAAGACCGTTGCTCGTCCACGGTCCCACTCGTCGGTGATCATCTCATCTGCGGGACCGCGCTCTGACCCCTGAAACTCCTGCCACGCCCAGCACTTCCGGAGTGGGGTAGACTGAGTGAGAATGAATGCATGTCTATGATACAAGTCTCGGTCCAGACTGACAGGCCCGTCGCCGGGCAACCTCCCCGGGTCTGCCCACACCCTACTGCTTCGCGCCCAAATCCCACTTCCGTAATATACTCCTCACGTCTCCCAAGCCCTCTACATTCTTACCGATAGCCACGATTGTCGGCTCGCCCAATCCAATACCCGCATTCAACGGCGTCTTCCTCGAATCCGGCCTGAACAAGCGGGTCGCCACGCGGTGCACGTCCGCCTTCGTCACGTCGTCGACCTTTGAGCACATGAGCGCCGCGGACTCTTTGAACCCCTGCGTCAGGAACTGCCGTCCGAGGTCTAATGTCAGCTCCGTATCGTCCATTCGTCCCATCTCGCATCTCTCCCAGCGTAGAAGGGGTAAAAAGAACGACCAGCACTCACCCTCCGCAGCGATCATCCGCGCCTCGGTGCCCATGACCAAAAAGCTCTTGAGCATGTTCTTCGCGCGCGTGAGCTGCTCCTGCGTGATGCCCGCCATCATATCCCCGGTGAGAGCGTGCAGCTGCCCACACATGATCGTCGCGGCCCGGCCGGCCTGTTGCGGCTCGACAGCCATGCGGATGCCGAACAGACCCGAGTCGTTGAAGACGTCGTGGAATGACTGGCAGAGGTCGACCCAGTGGTGCCGGTTCAGGACGTTTTGGTTGAGCCGGGAGTACATTCCTTTGCCGGGTCCGCCTTGGGAGAAGGAAGAGCCACCGAGGAGGAGCTGTTGCATCACCGCGGTGACGTACTGAGATGAGCGGTGCACGCGGTATGAGCAGCGTCGGGGCATAGAAGGTTTCCAAAGCGCCTAAGAGCGGATATGAAGGGGCAGGCGAGTGGCAGATTCCAGTGTGATATGGATCAGGGGACAAGACTCACAACATCGGGGTCGGACACCTTTGGCGCCTCGAACGCAATCGCCAAATGCGTAAACTGCTCGTCCGACTTCTCGATAAACTGCTCTCCGCCCGTATACCGCGCGACCGCTCCGCTCAACGCCTCATACTCGGAATGTATCGACCCATCGCTGTTCACAGTATTCGACACCGTCGCGTACGATTTCCGCTCCGGCACGCCTCCCGAGCTCCTCTCGGAACTGCTAGACGCCGTTGTCAAGCTCGAAGCCGGTCCAAGCGCCTCAAAGTGCTCGCCCACGAGGTCCACCAGCTCCTCGTGCGGCATGCCTAGACCAGTGACCACCATCCGTTCCGGCCTGAACCAGTCCTTCAAGTATCCCCGCAGCTCCTTCTCGCCGAGCACCTGCGCCTGTTCCTCCGATAATGCCGTGGGCATGCCGAGCGTGTTGCCCTTGTACGCCGTCTGGAGGACCACCTCGGGCAGGACCTGCTTTGCGCTCGACCACATCAATTGCGTCTCGTACAGCGCCGCGTCCTTTGCGCCCTCGATCTCCTCGGGCAGAAGGTGCGGGTGCAGGACGTTGGATGAGAGAAGCGATATGGCGAGGGGGAGCTGGGATGGGAAGGTCGATGCGCCATAGAAGAATGAGTCGCGCGCGCCGATGTTGTACAAGCTGTTTCCGAGCTGGGCGGTGTTGAGCGCCATCTCGTCGGCGGTGTAGCGGGAGTTGCTCTGCTTGTCAGATACGGACACCGCGGATGGTAGCGGCAGGAGTGCCGGATAGGGGCTGCTGGAGATGGGTCAAGGGTGAAGGCAGGTTCAAAGAGACGACAGACTCACCTGCCATGCGAGCTTGTCCAACAAATGCGTCGTCCCGCTCGTCCGGGCGCTCTCGAAGCGCGACCCAGCATCGATGCTCAAAGCGACGGTGTGTATGTGGCCGGGAGCAGGTTCCGTGATGACCCGAATCTTGTTCGGCAAGGTAGTCACCTGCGGCTCGATGCTTGATGGGAGGGCGACCACCGGTGCCGTGCTCTTCAAGCGTCGAAGCGGAGCAGTCGTTGCTGGGAGCCGCGACGGGCCGGAGAGCGCGTTCCGGAGAGGGGCGGACGGTATGCGCATGGTGCGTGTACGGAAGCGAGTAGGGGTGATGGAAGATAATCAACCAGCAGCGGCAAATGCAAAGTGCAGTCGAGCTGAAAGTATTGTTGGTCATTCATCTCACGTAACCCAGTCGAAATATCCATTCCAACTATCTTCACTTCATCTTGCTGGTTCTGCACACTCATCTGATCGACAGAATGCCTCCAAGATTACCGCTCAGAGCCCTCGACTCAGCTGCGAGAGGCGCAGGACCTAGTGTCATACGCGCCCGGCCGGCCATGCCCCACCAGCGCCGCTGGAACAGCACGCAAGCGTCCTCGTCCAGCGCTGCAGCGACGACCAAAGCCGAGATCAAGCCGGATCCCGAGCTCACAGAGACGCCACATTTTGTCGTACCGCCTCTGCGCCGCCCCTTGGGCATCGACGTCCCTCCCAAGCCGAGCCCGAGGACGTACGAGAAGAAGAGCGACAAGCTGTTCGATACGGAGCGGACGAGAGCGGAGCGCAAGGTCTTGTGCGTAGGACTGAGCGACAAAGGTCGTATGCCGGTACATCGACTGATGGCAGGCTGGAGGAGGCCAGTAGAGGCTACTTCCACGATTATAATCGGACGAGCAAGACCGGAGGGAAGCAGTGGATCGCGCCGAAGGTGCTCATTCGCGAAGATGTGCGTGGTTCAAGGCAGCCGCCTACGCTCGCGCGCAGTCTGCTCTGCGTTCTGGAGAGGGCTGGAGCTGATCGTGCAGAAAGCACTGTACTTCCCAAACATAGCCGGGACGTCGCTAGTGGGTGACAGGGCGTGCACCACCGATCTGTTACGGGGGAAGACCAGCTTGGTGACGATATCGAGCACTAGGCTGTCCGAGGTGAGACAACGTTTTTCCTATTGGGAATGTCGTGCCAATGTACAGGAGCATATCGAAAGCTTTGTGCGCGCGACGCTGGACGACCAAAAAGCGGTGGAAGACTCGCAACTCAATTCTGTGCAGGTTCGTCCGGGCGATTTACTTGTCCGACCGGTGCACGAAGCGCTGACGCACAGATCAATCACCAGGAGAACCAGCTCAAAGCTTCCATGTTGTCCTTCTTCACGTCAGGCCTGAAGCGCACGATCCCGAAAAAGCTCTGGGAGAGTTATATCCTGGCGAAGGGCCGGTGGTCAGAGCTGGACGTCAGTGGCTGGCTCGAGCGATTTCATCTACGCGGCTGACGTAGCAGGTGAACCAGCCGATGGGCATCGACAACAAGATTGTAGGATACGTGTACCTGGTCGACCGCAATTGCAAGGTCAGGTGGGCGGGGTGCGGGACAGCCACGGATGAGGAGGTTGAGAGCTTGCGGACCGCGACGGCGGTGTTGCTTAGTCGCAGTGCGGCCAAGAAGTGAGACGCGGACGTGAGCGTTGCAGTCGTGCTGCATGTAGGCACTCTTCATGCATGGCTGGCGGGTTACTGCATGTTGACAGACGAATGCTTGCCTGTTGTGCACCAGGCGAGAAGGCTGTACCAGGCGTGTGTCTAGGCTTCGTGCGTTTGGCGCGCCTGGTATTGCTAGGCGAAACGTCGCGTGGCGTCGGTCTCCCTCCGGCCAGACCGTGTCTATCCGTGACAATGATCGTGCGTGCCAATAATGCGTGCGACATCATCATCATCATCGCTATCACCTAGCCTGCGTCCCTCCACGCACCATGTCCAGGCAAGGTGGGCTCGCTCGCGTAATGGGTGGTCTGAGGCTGACTCCAAGACAAGGCGACGACCGACCGTCACGCACGGACACTGCGTGAGCTCGTCAAGCAGCCCGATAACAAGTCGTGTGCGGACTGCCGCAAGAATGGTGTGTCATCTCCAGCATGCATTGCGCGCGAGCTGACCAGTAGACGCGAGATGGGCTTCGTGGAACTTGTGAGATCTGATCTGAGCCGTACATTGGTAGGCTCACACCAGGGGCGTGTTCTTGTGCATCAGGTGTTCGGGCATTCACCGGTCGATGGGAACGCATATCAGTAAAGGTGCGATCGCTACTCGCACGGTTAGGAGGGATCAGCGCTGACGGGCAGTGAAGAGTATCGACCTGGACATGTGGACGCCTGAGCAGATGGAGGTGTGTGGCGCGGGGTCTGAAATTGTGTATACGCTGACGGGCAGTCCATTCAGAAGTGGGGTAACACCAGGGCGAACCTGTATTGGGAGAAACACCTCAAGGCGGGACATGTGCCTCCCGAGCAGTGAGTGGACGGATGCGCGTGGACCTGTGCGTGGGAGTGGCTGACAGCCAGCAAAATCGAATCGTTTATACGGTCCAAGTACGAGAGCAAGCGGTGGGCGATGGACGGACCGCCGCCAAGCGATCCATCGGTTCTGGAGCAGGGAGGCGGTCAGGCGTCCCAACCTGTGAGCTCGCCTGTACTTCGTATAAGACCGGAGCTGACGTGTAGGCACCTGCACCTGCACCAACTAGACCCACCCCCACTGCCTCGGCGCCATCGCCAGCACCAGCTGCCCGCGGGACGCACCCCCTTCTCTCCCGCCAAACAGCCGCTGCCAAGGCTTCCCCGTCGCCAGCACCGATTTTCGACCTGATAGGCGGTGACGACCCGGCCCCGACCCCGACTACCCCATCTGTGGCCACGGCCGCTCCGATCGCAACTGCTTCTCCCGCAGCGCCTCAAGCAACAGCCGGCGCCGCCCCGCCTGGTCCTACGGCAGCGCCTTCTTCCAACATCTTCGACCTCGACTTCCGGGCCCCAACTCCTCAGTCATCCAAGCCCCAGACCGCCAAGTCGGACATCATGTCTTTGTTCTCCAAGGCTTCGCCGTCGAACGCAACCGCAGCCCCGCCACAGGCGCAACACAGCTTCTTCGCCCCGCCGGCGCAGGACAACTTTGGCTCATGGGGCGGAGGAGTGACCAGCTCGGCGCCGCCCGTACAGCAGTCCAACCAGGCGTTCATTGGTGGGGCTGGAGCGGCGGGTGCGGGCGCAGGCGTTGGAGGATGGGGCGGGATGCAGATGGAGCAGAATGCGTGGGGAGCGCCGAGTCAGCCGCAGCAGCAGCAACAGCCAGCTCAGCCGCAGACGCAGCAGTACCAGTACCAGCAGCCACCGCAACACCAGCCTCAGCAACCCGCATCGTCCGGGGCGAATTTGTGGGGTGCGGCGCCGACGAACGACCCGTGGGCGTCTGCGGGCAATGGCACGGCGTCGGCGGGAGGATTCGGTGCGTTCGGAGGTGCCGCGCCGCAGAAGAAAGAGGAGGTGGACCCGTTCGCAAACATCTGGAAGTAGGTGCGGCGGGACGACGAGGTGTGAGGGTTGAAGAAGGCATCGCACGCGGATCGGTGGTTATGAGGGCGTCCAGTTGGCGGGCATAGATCGAGCAAGAGGTATACATGATTTGAAGGGCGGGTGACTTGCATGCAATACACTAGTTGTCCGGCTCCTCGACGACAGAAAGGACGATGAGGGACGATGGCTTGCCGTCGACCGGCGTTGAACGCGATCCAGTAGCCGGAACGAGCCGGCGAGGTGTCGATGGCCCGACGCTGAGCGTCAACTCTGGGTGCAGCTCTTTCGGATGGCCGACCGATACACTGCCTTTTGTAGACCAACAACATCATGCGGATGAAGGCCAGCTGGGCATTTCCGTCGTCCAGCCGGGCTGCGAGAGTCATCGAGTGACACCTCGCCGGCTCGCCGGCCCTGACTGCGGTCGTCCGACCAACTATTTATACATCTCGCTACAGGCCGCAACCCGTTGTCCTTTGAACCATCATCACCGAGTTGACAATCTAGTGCCCCGCTCTGCGTGCGTCCTCAGTTCGATCAGCTAAGGTGTCGCGGAGACATCGTCGGCGAAGCGCAATGGGCCGAACATCAAAATCAAAAGGCGGCACGCCGCGAGCACCATCCGAGGCGACCAAGGTGGGGACCGGTGTTCGCGGACAGTTGATCAGTCCGACTGACCCAAGGCGGCACAGCCAGCTAGCAGCTCAGATAAAGGCCTCATGCGCAATGTACGCTTAGCCGTGGGCGTCGCAGCCCTGGCGGCGCTGGCATGGTGGGCCCAACGCGTATGCTCAAGATCATTGTCAGGTCGGGTGATGGCTCATGGCAGATTGCCTTGAAGCTGTACAACACCCCGGCATCGATCCCCGCGCGCCCGGTGCGCATCACGGGCACGCGCTGGGGGGCTCTACGGCCCGAGGATCTGCCTCTACCGCTAGACCAGCGCGGAAAGATCGTTGCGGATAAAAGCAAGCGGGCGGAGGTGAAGGAGGCCTTCGAGTGGAGTTGGGCGGCGTACGAGCGTGATGCGTGGGGCAGCGATGAGGTTCGTAGCCTGCCAGGGCGCAGATTGGGTGAGGTGGTTGATCGTGCTAATCGCAGTACAACCCCTTGTCGCGGACGGGGTCGAATCTGTCGGACGTGGGGGGCATGGGGTACATGATTGTCGACTCGCTGGATTCACTGCTGGTGCTGGGACTGGAGGAGGAGTACTTCCGCGCGAGGGACTGGGTACGCGATGCGCTGGACTTTGAGCGGGATGCCGAGTACAATACCTTTGAGGTGGGTAGTGTCGCATGCTGCTTGCCGCCTGGTGCGGCTGCGTTGCGGCCAGAGCCGTGGAGGTAGAGGAGGAGAGCAGGGCTGATGCCAGACGACGATCCGCGTGCTGGGCGGACTGCTCTCGGCGCACTACCTCACTTCGACGCATACCAACCCGACTATCCGCGCAGACGCGACGCTCTACCTGGACAAAGCGACGGACCTCGGCGATCGGCTGCTCGCGGCGTTTGATACCCCGTCGGGTATCCCCTTGTCCAGTATAAACCTGGCGAAGCGCCAAGGCGTGCCAGATAAAGCGAATCACGGTGTGGCGAGCACTGCCGAGGCAGCGACGGTACAGCTTGAGATGAAGTACCTGAGCCACCTGACGGGCGATTGGGGGTACTGGCGAAAGGCGGAGCGGGTGAGCGAGGTCGTCAGAGCCCAGGCGGTACATGATGGCATTGTGCCCATCTTTATCTCGTACGTGGAGCTCGTGTCAGCGGTCAAGGAGTGCCATGTGGCACTGGGCTAAAGACAGGCCGCAGAATGGGCAGTTTGTCATGAGTGAGATCCGGCTGGGATCGAGAGGGGACTCGTACTACGAGTATTTGCTTAAGTGAGCTTCGAGATGCTACCAGAGTTTGCAGAGCTGATGAGCAGGCAGTATCTCCAGACGGTGAGCGACTATCTAACCGCTGAGATCAAACGTGACTGATCCCAAGGGAGGCCAGGAGCCGGTATACCGCCAGGTGGGTATTGATGCGCCCGGCTTTAGACATGCTGACGCGTTAGATGTACGACGAAGCGATGGGCGGGATCAAGAAGCACCTGATTGACAAGACGCGCAAGTCTGGACTAATCTTCACGCAGGAGCTACATCCCGCACAGCACCCGCAAACCGGCGAGCAGTACGCGAACGCATGCGCTGCTGAGCATGGGCTGACGCGCAGAACATGGCAGATCGTGCCGAAGCAGGACCACCTGGTGTGTTTCCTCGGCGGATCGTTCTTGCTGGGCATCACGGAAGGCGGGCGTCGTCAGATTGACTGGACCAACCTCAGCGAGCGGGATCAGGAGGACCTGGTCGTGGGGAAAGGGATAGTTGAGAGTTGTATGCGGACGCACGATACCGCTACGTGAGTGCTCCGCATTGTTGACTATCGCAAAGGGTCGCCCGAGGGTGCGAGGTCTCATGCCAGTGGTCTGTCGCCGGAGATCGCGATGTTCGTGCAGTGGTCGGATGAGCAGCGGGTGAAGGAGATGGACTGGTACATCAAGCCCTCGCGGTGAGTCCTGCGCCCCTGCACGAAGGGCCAAAAGGGACATAAAACTATGTGCTCAAGCGCAGCGGCGGGGCCCTGATCGATGCACGATACATCCTCCGACCCGAGACGGTCGAGTCGCTGTTCCTCGCGTACCGTGTGACAGGACACGAGAAGTACCGCGAATGGGGTTGGGATATCTTCCAGGCCATACAGGCACACTGCCGGGTACCCACGGGCGGGTACGCGGGGGTGGAAGATGTGCAAGCCCAGCCGAGCAAGCAGGTCGACCGGATGGAGACGTTCTGGCTGAGCGAGACGCTGAGTGGGTGGTGTTGAGTTCAGTACGTTCTGAAGGCTCACGTGCAGAGTACCTGTACCTCCTGTTCGACGACGAAGATCATATCCCGCTCGACACACATGTGTTCAATACCGAGGTGAGCAGAAATCTTTCATCCGCAGGCGAGCCGGATCCGCGTCGCCCCGTGGGTGGTGTGCGGGTGCGTTGGGCCACCTTGGCCCAATGGGACGATAGCTGGTGGTCCGCTGCCGACGCTGCCCTGGCCCCCGTCCCCATCGATTTGCTGCTGGGCAGAACACCTCGCTTGGGATCGGTCCTGGGGGAACGATCAGGGCTGGTCAGGGCGTCGACCTCCGAGATCGAACCTTGTGGCGAAACGGGATTGGGCTGATGCGCAGGCACATATCTTTCCCGTATTCAAGCCGGCGTTCATCTCTGCGTTTGCAGCGTCGTGAGCGGAGGGATTGGTAGTGGAAGGCTGTCACTGGGTGTGATGATTACTAGATGACATAGAATGCATGTATGGCATGCTGCACGAGGTCGATGAGAAGACTCGCTGGCTGTGCCACGGTGGGAAATGTGGATGCGGGTTGGGGGTTGCGGTTGCGTCAGGGGCGTCCAGGGTAAATTGAACGGTGAGAAATGCCGGAATGGTACAAGATGTCTTTGGCTCTGCGCCTTTCGTCATACGACGAGGTAGAATTCCAGGTCGACAGCAGATACTCTGACAGACGCGGCATCAACTTCGGAACAGACAGACCAAGAAAACCGACGTGTCTGCAAAGTAATCATCTCTTCACCCCATCCAACCCGTTCACCTCTCCCCGTCTCATCTTGGGACAGCCGTCGCGCATACCCACTGTCACCGTCGAAAGGCAGGCAGGCACCAGACTCAGGCTCGGCTGCTCCCGTTTGATACCGCCCTACGCGATCTTCCTCTCGCATCACTTTCCCTCTTAACCCCGCCCTTTCCTTCACCAATCTTCTTATCCGGTCGCATTCCCCACCATGTCGACCGCGAAGAAACTGCAGTCCAAGCTGTTCGGCGCGCAGGCCGGCTCTGGTGAGTCACCCCTCATCCTCATCGAATGAGATGTCGTCGAGCTGGGAAGGAGGACGATAGCTGACAGCAGAGGAGACCTCTCCCGCCGGCAGCGGGGCAGGCACGCCCAACGCCGAGAACCTCAAGATCAACATCCCGCCTCCGGCTGGCCAGGCTGGCGAGAAGAGGGAGAAGGAGAAGTGAGTGGTGCGATCTCTCGGATGTGCCCAGGTCAATCCTGCCCTACGTCGTCAGAGACTGTCTTCCAGAGCCGCCCTGATGCCAGCCTGCCCAAGCGGCCTTCCCTTGCCCAGAACGAGCAGCCTCAAGCCCCCGAGGCGGCTTCACGTGAGTGCATCATGCGGTTGATGCGTCGGCGCTAGGAGACTGACAGTCAGCCAACCCGGACACCGTCGGGGCCAGCAGCGACACCGACACGCCCCGCAACTTGCGCGACCGCAACGGACCTGTGAGTGACCGGCCTCTATCCTTCTACGACCGAGCATGGCCCTTTCCAGGCCGTGCTTCAATTCTGTGCTGTCGCTGACAGACAGGACCTCCGGGAGCGATTGATCAAGCAGCTTGGACCCCGATACCGTTCAGTCGAGGAGCACAGGTGAGCTCTTGTTCATTGAGCACAATTTGTAGTCAATCCTCTGACCTACAGACTGGACCAGTCCGACCGCTACGAGGTACACTGGAAGCGATGGGGACCGTATGTCTCCGAGCGACAATGGGTGAGTCGCCCTTACGCCCTCCCGGACTGGGACTAACGCGCAGGGTACCGTGCGAGAGGACTACTCCGCCAACGGAGACGCCTGGAACTCGTTCCCATTCGAGATGTCCAAGAGCAGGGCGTACCGATGGGGCGAGGACGGTATCGCCGGTATCTCGTGAGTCGACTGCCCCCTCGCCCGGCGCCGACTGACCCTCAGTGACAACCACCAACGTATCTGCTTCACCCTCGCGCTGTGGAACGGAAAAGACCACATGCTCAAGGAGCGTCTGTACGGCCTCAACGGATCGCAGGGTGAGTCTATTACCCGGTAGCCTGATGTTCGTCCCGACTGACGGCAGGAAACCACGGCGAGGACGTCAAGGAGATCTACTACTACCTCGACTCGACCCCCACGCACTCGTACATGAAATTCCTGTACAAGTACCCGCAGGGCGAGTACCCGTACGACCAGCTCAAGGAGGAGAACCAGAACCGATCCCGTGATGTGACTGAGTTCGAGCTTATGGACACGGAGCTGTTCGACGAGGACCGATACTGGGACATCTTTGTCGAGGTACGTCGCGGGCTGCAATGTACTTAGTAATGCCGAGCTGATGGCAGTACGCCAAGGACGAGGATAACGCGGATGCCATGTCCATCCGAATCACGGCGTACAACCGAGGGCCCGACCCCGCCGATCTGCACATCATCCCTCAGCTGTTCTTCCGAAACACCTGGTCGTGGCCTAAGGAGCTGCCGAAAAACATGCCAGAGATGCACCAGGCCTCGGAGGGTGTCATTGAGGCGCACGAGGAGAAGCTCGGCACGACCAGGCTGTACTGCACCCCGTCTCCTGCGCCCGCTGCTCCGGCCAAGGGCGGTATTGTTTTGGTCGACGGACCGGGCGTCGCCCCGGACCTCCTGTTCTGCGACAACGAGACCAACTATGAGGTGAGTTCGAGGGCGGCTTATTCACTCCGGCAGAACTGATGGTAGCGATTGTACAACGGCAAGAACCGAACCCCCTACGTCAAGGATGCATTCCACGACCACATCATCCCCTCGCACCGACCGGCGGAGCCGGAGCCGGAGCGAGACCCGTCCGCTCTGCCCATGAAGAAGTCGAGTGCCCCAGGATCGCCAGTCGCAGTGACCAAGTCGCCCAAGCTCCCTGGAATGACCGTGTCCGATGACGCCGAGGGCGAAGAGGGCAACGATGAGGCCGAGGCCAACGGTGAGGCTACCACCAACGGCGAGGGAGACAAGGAGCACATTGTCACGCCCCCGCCCCGACCGACTAGCACCAGCGGCGGCCGTCAGTTCGTCAATCCCGACAAGACCGGAACCAAGGCCGGAGCGCACTACTCGTTCAAGGACGTGCCGGGCAAGGGCGGATGCGTCGTCGTCCGACTCAAGTTGACGCCGAGCACCGTCGAGGAGGACCCGGCGATCCTGGATGAGGAGCTCTTTGACGATATCATCGAGGAGCGACGGGTCGACGCCGACGAATTCTACGGACAGATTGCCCGAGGCGCGCTCTCGGACGACCTGCGGAATATCATGAGGCAGGCGCTGGGTGGTATGATGTGGAACAAGCAGTATTACCAGTACATCCAGAAGGAGTGGATGGACGGTGATCCAGGTCAGCCACCTCCACCGCCCGAGCGAAAATGGGTCAGGAACAGGGTAAGTCGGGTGCGGATTGTAGCGAAGGAGCGCGCTCATGGCAGGAATGGAAGCACATGTACATCAACGACATCCTGTCCATGCCGGACAAGTGGGAGTACCCGTGGTTCGCGACGTGAGTTGCGCATGTTGACGTGTGTTTAGAGCTCACACCAGCTGGGACACGGCGTTCCATTGCATCCCGCTCGCCATGATCGACCCGTCCTTCGCGAAGAAGCAGCTCGACCTGATGACGCGAGAGTGGTACATGAAGCCGGACGGTGCGCTGCCGGCATACGAGTGGAACTTCTCCGACGTCAACCCGCCCGTTCACGCCTGGTCGACCTTCCGAGTATTCAAGATTGAGCGAAAGTTCTTTGGACGCGAGGATCTCGACTTCCTGGAGCGGGTGTTCCAGAAGCTGCTGCTGAACTTTACGTGGTGGGTCAACCGGAAGGACTCGGAGGGCAACAACGTGTTCGAGGGTGGATTCTTGGGTATGGACAACATCGGTCCGTTCAACCGATCTGAGGCACTCCCGACGGGCGGTAGCCTGCGACAGGCGGACGGAACGTCGTGGATGGCCTTCTTCTGCTTGAACATGTGAGCAGACCGCCGGCTGCAATAAAAGTGATATGAGACTGACAACAGGCTGAGCATCGCGCTTGAGCTGGCCAAGCACAACCCTACGTACGAGGACATCGCCTCCAAGTTCTTCGAGCACTTCCTGTTCATCTCGGACGCGATGACTTACCCCGCCGGTAACGACGAGATGCTTTCGCTGTGGAACGAGGAGGACGGATTCTACTACGATGCCATCCGATGGGGCTTCGGCCACGCGCAACAGGTCCCTGTCAGGAGCATGGTGGGACTCATGCCGCTGTACGCGACGCTGGTGCTTGAGCCGGGAGTCATCAAGCAATTCCCGGGTTTCAAGAAGAGGATGGACTGGTTCATTGAGAACCGGACGGACATCTCGGGCAGAAACATCGCCAACATCAAGGGTACGTTGCCGTGATTCAGAGTGCAGGTAGTAGGGTTGACGGGCAGAGAAGGGTCGAGGTGATCGAAAGCTGCTTGCCATGGCGAGCAAGGAGCGCTTGGTCAAGATCCTCGAGAAGATGCTGGACGAGTCGGAGTTCCTGTCCGACTTTGGTATCCGATCGTGAGTTTGCAGTGATTTAGTGCTGGAAGTCACTAAGGCCAGGCTGTCGCTGTACCACAACGAACACCCCTTCTCAATGAACGTCAACGGCGAGGACTTTGGTGTCGGATACTGGCCTGGAGACTCAAAGTCGGGCATGTTTGGTGGAAACTCGAACTGGCGAGGACCGATTTGGCTCGCTGTCAACTTCTTGTTGATCGAGAGGTACGTCGGCGCTGGTGTCAATGGTACGGCCGATCCTGAACTGACGCCAGTCTGCAAAGATTCCACCAGTACTACGGTGACACGCTTCAGGTCGAGTGTCCCACCGGATCGGGCGACGTGAGTGCTCGGCATGCGGGTGGTGGACCAGCGCTCATGGCAGTTCATGAACCTCGCGGCTGTCGCGGAGGAGATCCAGCACCGTGTCATTCACATTTTCAGCCGAGACGAGGCGGGCCGTCGGGCTGTCAATGGCGGTAACCCCAAGCTCAACCGTGACCCGCACTTCAGGGACTACATCCACTTCTACGAGGTGAGCTGGGAGGAGAATTGGATGAAGGATCGGGCTGACGATAGTTCTTCCACGGTAACGATGGACGAGGTCTTGGTGCCTCGCACCAGTGTGGATGGACGGGACTTGTTGCGTGGAGCATTATGCAGACGGGAGAGTTCTGCCGTCTGCCGAAGACGCCCAAGAGTGAGTCACTGGCTCCATCTTTTTGAGACGGGAGACCAGAGGCTAATTGGCAGCGCCCCGATCGGTCGCGAAGCACTACTTCGACGAGCACATCAACACGCCGAGCGAGTATGCCGAGGACGGCTCGCTGTACTCTGCTTACAGCGTGGGCTCGCAATGGGACCCGGAGCCGGATGAGCTTTAAGCGGTGTCTTTCGGTTAGGACGGCGGTGCCGGGGAGATGCGGCAAGTCGTGGAAGGCGAGGGGAAGGATGAAAAGCGGGAAGGCCGGCGACGTGCGGCGAGAAGGACCGACGAGCATGGTTATCGTGGAGGATGTGTCGATACAACAGCAACAAAAAGATTCGTCCGCAAGATCCCTCTTCTTCACCCACATTTCCTGCACTTTTGATATGAAGCTCGGCGTGATATGAATGTTTAGATGCATCTGAATGAATAGATGTGCGGGACTGAAGAGGCTCTCAGCGTGTTGAGAGATTGAACATGGCGGGTATAGCCGGGAGATAGGCGCACCTAAGCGACGCTTCGGATCGATCGATAAGTCGGGCGTCTGGCATCCTGTACTGCCGCCAGCGTCCTTCAACGACAGTCCTTTCTGATCTGTAGCTCGGAGACGGACACAGACCTGTGCTCCATCAAACCCGTAATAGAGTGGACCGCGAGGTATAAAGCAGCAGCACACTGCGCTCGACACGCTTGAGCCTCGGCCTACTCGAAACATCAATCTTAAGGCCCTCCACGACTGCAGACACACCGCACAATGGCATCGCGAGACTACCTCAGGGACTTCACACTCGTCCCGGCCAGCCGGGAACAGATGCTTGCGCATGCCCGGGCGGCGTTCGTGGTCTGGCACAAGGGGCAGGACTTCCCGGTGAGCTCGTCCGTTCTGTACCCACACGCGTGTTGGTGAGTGATGATGGAGAAGCTGATGGCAGTCCTTCTTCGCGGGGACGCAGAGGGAGTATGACGAGGGCGCGTGGGGCAAGGATGGTGGGCTGCAGGCGTGGTATGTGACGGCATGTTGTTGTGGTTAGCTGACGGTAGGGTGCTGGTTAAGAGGGACGATCCGTCCGGCGAGATATACGCAGGCTGCGAGGCGTGAGTCAACTTGTCGGCCCGAGTACCGGTATAGCTCCCTGCGGCTGATGCCAGATACCGCCGAACAGCTCTGATCAGGCGAAAAGGACAGGCCGACGTGTCGGAGGGATACATGTACGCCATCGCGTCGGTGGTCACGCCCGTGGAACACCTCAGTGCGTGCAACACGACGGCAGCCCGCTTGCTGCGCAGCCTGACGCGCAGAGAAGGGATACGCGACGCACATGCTGCGGTTGCTGCACTATGTCCTCGCGGAGCAGGGCCACCTCCCCCCGTTCCCAGTCGAGCATTGGGGTCCTGCGCCGCCAGCCTTGCCGGAGCAGATCGGGAAGCAGACGCCAGGTGGTATCGGCTCGATCCTGTGGAGCGATGTCGGTTACAAGTTCTACGAGAAGTGCACGGTAGGCCTGGACCGGCCGGGCTGGAAAGTGCGCAAGGAAGAGTGCAGCGAGGTGGTCTGGAAAATCCTTTCAACGGACGAGCAAGCCGACGAGGGGATTTATAAGTGGGAGTGGATATATCAGAGGGACATCCCGGCGCTGTCTGAGGAGATCAAGGCCATCTCGATCGACGGCCTCAAGCGCAGAACGGCGGATTCGACGCTCTACGCCCCCGACCCGACCAGCCCGGGCCTGCTCGACTGGATCCAGGTCCGCGGGCCGTGGCTCTCACATACCAAGCCTACATCGCCGAACCAGCCGTTCGGCCTGCGCACGAAGACCCGCGATGGGAAGGACAGCATCGTGCTGTTTTCGCCGTACGGCGAGAACATCGGCAAGAGGCTGCTTATCACGCTTGTGCATGATGTGCAGCCTGATCAACTGCCGTCGTTGTTGGCGAAGCTGGATGCGCAGGGACGCGACGCGGGTAGGACGGAAGGGTGGGTGTGGGGCTTGGAACTCGACAGTGAGCTCGTCAAGGCTTGGCAAGCGCTGCCGGGACGGGAGGCGGTTCCGGCGCCGAGACAAGAGATCGATGGGCATTTGCTGGGGATCGCTTGGTATGGCGCAGAGGAGGATCAGGGCGAGTTTGTAGAGCGCCAAATGTGGGATTGGTGTTAGATGGGTGGAAGTTTGCATTTTAGCATGTCTCGTCTGAGACGATCTCGACCTATGTCACTCATGCATGCACACGTATTAATAGGCCCCTCCACGGTCGGATCAACTCCACGACTCCTCGTCCGGGATCACTGGCCAACATTACCGTGCCCCAAGCGTCGCGCTTACGCATCTCACATCCCTCATCCTTCGGTGGAGTCTTCGGTGCTGCCTCATATTCACACCGTCGGACCTCGGCTTCATCCTCCCCAATACGTCAGCGGCCTCTCAGAACCAGGTATGATTATGCCACTGATTGTCGGTCCTCAAGTCGACTGTCCACTCTGTTTGGAGGCTTGCTGCCTCCACCTCCATGGGAACGCACTTTGCAGAATGAAGACGGGTCTGTCGACGAGCTCGGCGTCCGGGGTCCCGTAAAATGTATGACCGCCGCCATTGAGGCCCATGTCGAAAGTCTGGTCCAGGTAGCGCTCGTCCTCGCCGCAGACCATCCCCAGCATCAGGAGCGCATCCCTGCGCTCGAAGCTATCCAGTGTCACTTGCGCCCACGATTCAACATGAGGTTGCATCTTGCTTCTGGCGACTCTGAATTCTGCCCAGCTTGTACACCTCTCGAGGTCTTCGAGTGCAATCGTGAGCGTGCGAAGCGTGTCCAGAAATCCGGAGTCGCTCTGGACGGGGAATAAGTCCTGGAGCCCGTATTGAAAGGTGCTCCCGATCCGTTCAGCGTACTCCTTGAGGGGCATCGATGTCTCTTTGCGCACCTGGAAGTGGTCCGAAACCCTCGTCGTGCCATCGGAGTGATCAGCCGGCATGTTGTACTCGGGACGAAGCGCGAAAGTGGGAGTAGAATGAAGGGTTGTCAGACGGGGGCCAGACCTATTCACGGCTGAAATACAGGTCGTCCGCTCTCTGGTGGATATCCTCCTTGGTGAGGCAGCCGTGTAAGGAAGGAACCTTTCAGTGGTCTGGAAGGTATGCTCCATCGCGGCGTCACATTGCGTCAAAGATGCTGGTCAAGGTAGCACGTGCTGCGCGGGTACCATAGAACGGGCGTGAAAGAGAGTGGCATATGCAGACATTGCACATATAAAAGCCCCAAGAGACGACAGCTCACAGCCCGCATACATGCCTCCTTGCGCGTTCGCAAAGAGCAACCGCAGTGTCATCAGTGGCTGATCAGAAGACCGATGGTGAGGTGCAAGATCTGAAGTCTTGAAATATATCGTCGCGTATCTTCTGCCTCGTCGAATCGGTGGGTCAGCGCCGAGGCTCCGCTGTCTCTGCTGGTGCTAGATCGGCGGAGGACTGCGTGTCTCGTGTCTCGGCTCACCTCATACATGCACATATTCTCAGACCCCGCCCACCGTCGGACTTCGTCCCACATTCCCAGGCTCCTGCCCCACAGGCGAAGCATATGGCGTCAAGATCACGCACTGGGGAAAGCCCAGTCACTCCCGTTTCAAACAGTCCTCCTTGCTGACCGTGCGTCACTCCGAACAGGGTGGGGGTAATTCGTTTGGGGCCGCCTCATTGGACTTGACCATGCCTTGGCTCGTATGTTCACCCTGTTGGGCCATCTCATCCTTCCAAGCCTGTGGAAGCGCCGTCTGCAGGACATACACGGGTCGGGAGTCAAGTTCGTCATTTGATCTTCCGGCAAAGGTGCGCCCGGAGCAGCCGACGCCCAGATCAAACGTCTCCCACAGGCAGTGGTCCTCTGTCAGAAGGACCTTCTCCAAGGAGCTCAGAGCCTCCCGCCGGTCAGCGCGGCCCATGGTTAGTTTGTCCCAGCCAACACGGCCGTATGTGTTCTTGCGAGCCTTCTTGAACCATTCCCAGGTCTTGCAGAGCCTGAGCTGTGTCAGCGTTATGTGAAGCGACTGCGCCGCGCTCATGAAACCCTCCTGGCTTGAGACGCCAGCAAGGTCTTCGAGGCTGTAGTTGAAGGCTTTGACGATGCGTTCGACATACGCCTCGAGAGACATGGATGATGCTTCCCGGGGGATGAAATGGCTCGAGAGCTGCTTTGTATCGCTGCCCTTGTCTGACGACATGTTGAAGGTGTGAAGTCTCGAAGTGGCAACGCTGCTCAATTGTGGGAGGCTAAGGAACGATGATTGAGTGACGGTCGGACAGCGCTCATCAGCCATCTCTTTAATGGGCGCGCAGACTGGCGGGGCGCCATGAAAAGAAAGAAACCCTTTCAAGGCCCCGAAAGCCTCTCCAACACGCGACGTCATAGTGTGTCGAAGAGGAGGCCTGTGTGGCTTGTCCTGTGCCAGTCAGACCTCCCAGACATGAAAAGAGTTATGTCGACACACCACGCATGCATCTAGGATTCTCACCGCCACTGCCTCTGATCTCTATGAGCACCTTCCCTCTTCCTTCATCATCGCAAGGTCCCTGATAATCCAGTATGCCATTCGTGGCTCATGAAGGCTGATGGCGTAAATCAAGAACCGGCGAGGCTCACAGAGTGGTGTTGTCATGTGGACGCTCGTCCTCGACAGAAGTGTCGGTGAGCGTTAGGGCAGCAATTTCGGGCAGCTCCACCAGATGATCCTCATTGGATGTTTCGGCCCCACCGGACGCGGTAGTGTTTGGAGTCTGGTGACCGTTGTCCATGTTTGCCAAAGGCATTGGGAACCACCTGCCTCTGACCCGCACTCTTGCGGTATCTGCCAGATTGTCCGGGAGCCTGTCAAGTGGGTTGCCGTGCTCATCTTTGCCCAGCTCAAAGAGCGTACCCAGTGAATAAAAGTCACTGTGGCAAACGGTCTCGAGGGACTGCAGCGCGGCGATCTTCCGATTGCCAGGCAGGGCCTCCCCAAGGGACCAAATGTCAAAATGGTCCCTTTTCGCTTCATTGGCAAGTGTATGCTTGAATTGGCGCCAGGTGTGGCTTGACGACAGTTTGTTGAGAGCCTTGTCAAGTGCTTCAGCGGCGTCCCAGGTAGCTTGAATGTCTTCAACGCTTGCAAGGTCCGCGACCGTGAAATGAACGTTGGAGCGAATATCCCAGATAAAGACTGCAAGGGTGCCAAAGATGGGTGGTACGCCAGCTGTTGAATTGCCGCTCTCAGAGAAAGAAGAGGACATTGGACAGCGTTCTCTTCTAATGTAGACGGGTATGCCACTGTGCTCGGGAACCGTTCTGTTTGGACCACTGTGATCATTGTGCCCCAGGTCAAAGACCCTGCTCAAGGAATCAGGTGAACTGTGGCAGACCTCAGCCAGAGCTGAAAGCCCAAGGTTTCTTGGAGAGTCGCGCAGCGTCCTGAGGTGGTCCCACCCCTGAAAAAGCTGCGGTGTTGCTTGTTCAGCAACACTTGTCTTGAACTGGTGCCAGTTGGCGCAAGCCTCGAGCTCACGCAAGGCCTCATTGAGTGACTTGGCGGCTGCCACGGTTGCTTGAGGATCCACGGCACATGCTAAGTCTGCAATGTCAAGAATGATAATACGGCGGACTTGTTGGACAAAGTGTTCAAGTGTGATGGATGTGTTTGCCTGAGGCACAAATGTGGTTGTGGGCTGGTCTGCTTCCGTGGACATGACGGTATCAGCGGGGATGGTGAGAGATGCAGAAGATGTGAGTCCAGTGGGATTGCAAGAACGTGTTATACTGTCTGAGTCTGAGCTCAGCCAATGAGCAAACCGTGGAGCAGCTGTAAAGGAATGACCCTTTCATTGATCCAACCGCAAGCGTTGCACTATGTGCGTTGGTAAGGCTAGGCACACAAGCAGGTGACGCGCACCATTGGAGACTCTATGTCCATGACTGTGCCAGCACAGCACATGCCGGGTACGCCAATTTGGCTTCCATTTGCCTCATCTCGCCTCTTTTCACAACCCAACGCAATATGTTGCAACAGGCTGCCAATCAACGCCTCTTATCCACTGTGCTATGAAGCAGCACACGTGCGTCAAAGACTCCTTCAATCTATTGTCCTCTGGCTGTGGAGAAGAGGCACCTCTTGTTGGTTCAACGACACGCTTTCCAGTGTGGATACATCTGGGGTTGCGGTGCATGCTGTGGGCAGGTTGTCTGATTGGTCTGAGCACCAAAAAGACAAGATTGTCACACTAGTCATGCAGCTATGTACAGACAGAACCCGTGTCGATTGGCTTTGCCAGCACGCCAAGCACCTGCCATGAGACATTGAACCCTCAGCAGCGTTTTCAGGGACTTTGTCTCCCCGAGGTAGTCCCGAGCTCATCTCTCGCCTCTCTCCTACGCTCATGGACAGTACACGCTGGGCAGAGACTCTCGTCAAACCATGACAGGAAGCTCAAGGACTCGTCGATCCAGATGTTTGTCATTGGATTTCCCACAGCCCGTAGAGCCGAGATCGAAGAAGATGTCCAAGTAGCGATTGCCGGCTGTGTTAGCCTCCCGCAGAGACTCGAGTGCTTCTTTGATCCTGGGGGTGGTCTCTGTCCGCGCCACCTCCCACTGAGACTGAGCGTTGAGCAGATTCTCGCGCTGAGGTTGGAAATCTGCCCACGTGGTGCAGGCGGCAACCACGTCAAGAACGTCATCGAATTTCTTGTCTGTTGGGTTATGAGCGGAGGATCCTGAGCTCAGGACTTCGCCTAGCTCATTGCGGACGTCGGAGATGAATTGTGCAAGAGGCACAAAATGATGACTGAAGCCTGGGCCCGAGTTTGAGTCAACCGACATGTTGCGAGACATGGTAGCACAGCGTGGGGTAGTCGAAGAATGACCAAGCCCAAGAAATGCTGGAGCGACATACAGCAAGGCGCTCTCCCCACCTCGCATTGGAGACATTTGGTGGAGTAGTTATGAGACGAAGCCCATCCTTTCTGTTCTTCGGACGGCCGCACTTGACACGTGGCTATTGGAGGCACCCTATGTAAGTAGATGCGCTTCATCATTGACGCCACCGATGGCAAACAGCGACTCTTGCAAGGACGCCTGGCGTCTCGTACATTGATTCCCGGCGCTTTACCTGTGTGCGGACCCGCTTGAATGTGCAAGACAACTCTGGCTCTGCCACGGGTACTGCGTCAAAGGCAGCCTGACTTTTGATTTCTACAGTCGCCAACTACAAGCCCCTCCTACTCAGACAGGTAGCAGAGACAACCCTTGCTTACGCTCCAGGTGACAAACCATTGCAGCACATCTGCGTCTCGTGCACTGCATTGATCCATATTTGTAGCTTCGCGGACCCTGTATGCAGAACCTCTCAGCCCGGTGCGCTGATTGGTGCGTGAAACGTATTGCGGTTCTGATCAACTCAGCGACGCAGTCATGTGTATCACCTCATTGCAGCCAAGCAAGTCCTCTACACAGGTGCAAACAGATGGAGTCCCAGGCAATTCGCGGACCCATACCCGGGATTGAGGCACATTGGCAGGGTGCCAGAGCGGCGCGTGGCCAGAGTGTGTTCTGCTTTCTTTCTGCACGCACAGAATGCAGCCACTGCTTCACGAGCTATCATGCGACGGCAAGGTTGCGTAACGAGAAAGTACAGCGTGATGAACTGTTTATGCACGAATCTCCATGCCTCCCTGTTTGATCCATGCCCACCAGTCTGCACATTCGTCCCCCGTCTTTACGTGTTTGTTCACATCTCCGGTCTATGCTGATGTTGATGAGACCAGTGCCTTTGTTCTGGTCGTTTCTCCTGTGAGTTAGGTCTGTTCACGAGCATGGCGTAGGCTGTAAGGCCAGATCTACTGGACAACGAACGGTTCCTGGTAGAAGAGGCGTCACAGAAAGCTGGAAGCCAATGGAACGGAGAACAACTGTCGTGTACCGAGCGGGTTGGGACCGGGTTGAACGGGACTGGAATAGCCACCAAGG
>CAUG01000124.1:0-42892 GCA_000442785.1 Papiliotrema flavescens NRRL Y-50378
ACGGTGCTCGAGCTTGCGTGTCGTCTCTCCCCGGACCTGGACCTGTTCTCCCCGCTCCCAACTCCTCCACGCGCCCAACAAGTCAACCCATCTCAGCCTCGCCAAAGCACCATGGCGTCCACTCACACCACCCTCAGCACCTACTGGGGCCGCGTCACCCTCACCTTGACCGAGTCCATTCCCGTCGAAGCCCAGTACCTCACGCCCGAAGAGACCGCGCGCCTCGCCCCCGTCCCCACCATCCTCATCACTTCGCGCTACGACGCGACCAACACGGACGCTCGCTCAGGCGACTCGGACCTGGTCTTGCAGATCCGGCCCGTGCCCCGCCCATACCGCTGGCAAGCCGCCCTCGTCGGTTCCGCCACCGGCTGGAAGCCCTGGATGCCCTACTTCCAGCTTCCAGGCTCGATCATCATGAGTGGCCGGCGGGGCGCCTCCACCCGCTACCAGACGCCCGCACACCATTTCTCGGAGCTGTGCGGCGGCATCGAGCAGTGCTTTGGCGCTTCCGGGCTGCGCGATCTTCCCGACGAGGGCGGCAATAAGGGGTGCGCGATTCGATGGGCGTGCGAACGCGCCACCGAGAGCGGTGAAGCCGTCAAAGGAGCGCGTGCGCTCGCGGTCGCTGCTGCGACGCTCTTGAACGAAGCTGGCGTGCTGTCCTCGAAGAGCTTCACCGAAGCGAGAGATGCCTCCGTCAACAAGCCTACGGATCAAGGTGGCGCTTCGGACACGTCGAGTGCCGCCAACCTCCCAGAAACCGCCATGATCAAGATGCAGCCCAATGAGGGAAGTGCCAAGCGTGTCGTGCTAACGAGGAGCAACTCGTCCGCGACACTTCTTGAGCAGTAGGAATCGCGGTGCTCGCCCCTCGACGCGGACAGGAAGTTCTGTAACATATCTTGTATTTGTGTGTGATCATTGTACAGTATCTATTCTCCGATGTGACTCGTATGCATTGACTCCTGTTTCGACCTCTGCGTCGAATATTGACTTCGAACATTAATTCGCGCTCATCTGCGCCGCCTTGAACGAGGCCAAGCTCCCCGCAGCTCGTACAGGCGCAATCACACTACGCTGATACGCATTCTCGTCCAGGCGATCATCGACCGTCCCAGCAACGCCATATCCTCCTCCGCCCGGTGTATCTGACATCAGTTTCTGCAGTCTCTAAAAGCTCATATCACTACTCACGTATCACTATACGGTCACCACCGCGCATCCGCGTCTGGTTGCACCCTCCCAGATTGATCTTTGTCCACTCGACGTCTTTCGATTTCGCGGCATGACCATTCGCAGCTGCTTCCTCCTTGGACGGGATGGGCCGTTTCCGCTTCATCCAGTAATTGGCGCCGACTGCGCCCGGCTCACCGCCTGCCATCCCGTACGGCGGGATGACCCTGCGCTGCGACAAAATCGCAACGTCCAGGTCTTCGGTAAACTCGATATCTCGAATACAGCCATCTCCGCCTCGACGTCGTCCATTTCCTCCCGCTAGCCGTCAGCTCGTAGACCTTGCACAAGGGAACGGCCAGCCACGCACTGTCTGGGCGACGTGAGAACTGATGTATGATGACGGGATAGACCCGCTCAGTCATCTCAACATCACCAATCGCAGTCTAGCGTCAGTGGAAGGCCAATCTTAGAGTTGTGATTGCAAGCTCACATTCGTCATGTGTACATGCACGCAGCTCTGTCCGTCCCAGTCGGGTCCAGCACCAGCTCCTCCGCTGTAATCAGCCCGTAGTCCCCCGATGACCAGGATTCACCCACGCAATGGTCTCGTAGTAGCCGAAACCGGGGATCTCCTTCCCGCCCACCTGCCTGGGCCCTATACCGAACGTCAAGCTAACGTCAGCTACCGGTACGAGCCACGCGCAGCGAGACCTACTTGTTACAGCCCCCTTGGCTCGCCGCGCACACCTCCAGCGCCCTGAAGATCACGTCCGTCACTCGCTGACTCGCTTCGGTGTTTCCTGCGCATACCGCCACTTCGTCCGTCGGGTTAACGAGCGACTCGGGCGGGACGATCAACTTGATCGGCGCCAGGCAGCCTTGATTGAGCGGCAGGTCCGAGACAATCAGCGAGCGAAGGACGTAGATGATTGCCGAGTAGACGACCGCCGTGGGGAGATTGAAGTTACCATGACTGTCATCAGCTTTACACCCACCTCAAGGCGCAGAGAGCTCACATCTGCGCGCTTGTCCCCGTGAAGTCGAACACCGCATCTCCCGTCTCTTCATCCACCTCAACCTTGAGCTGGATCTGCGTACCATCATCCAGCCAATCCACAGCCTGCATGACCTTCCCTCCAAACCGCTTCTGCACATGCTTCAGCAGGTCTCGGACCGCACGTTCCGCCGTGGCCATGATGGCGTGCATGTAGAAGTCGACGGTCTGAAGAGACTGCTCGTCCACTAACGCATTGAGCAGGACAACGCCGCGGTGGCATGCCGCGACTTGCGCGTGAAGATCCGATAGGTTCTTCCATCAGTTCGACTGCCGGAGCTACAAGACGATTTCACACTCACGTCGGAGAGCGTCCTGGTTCCGGAACAGCCTGGGTACTGTGCAGGTTCCTCTGACAGGATCTTGACGACGCCTGCTTCGTCGAATTGACCCTTCTTAACCAGCTTGAAGGATTTCACCTGGGCGCCTTCTTCCCAGAGCTCCTTCGAGAACGGCGGCATTGAGCCAGGCCGGATCTGGGGGTCAGTCTGGAAGTTCAATCCGTTGTGTCGGCCAAACTTACACCTCCAATGTCCGCGTGATGCGCCCTTGCCGCGGTCCAGAAGATGATCTTGCCCTCGTGGAACGCAGGCATGATGACCGTCAGGTCTGGCAGATGCGATCCTCCAGCTGCCGGATGGTTCGACAACAACACATCACCCTCCTCGATGGAGTCTTGGAGCAAATTCGCCTGGTATCGCACGGCATGAGACATAGCGCCCAGGTGAACGGGGATGTGTGGCGCGTTGGCGACGAGACCGCCGTCTGCCGCGAAAATGGCGCAGGAGCTACGATCAGAGCGCGCACCATGTAGCCATCAGAAGTCACTCACTAGTCCAAGCGCTCTTTGATGTTAAGGGAGATCGAGATCTTGCGGAGGATATCGCCCATCTGCGGTCAGCGAATCTGCACATCACACAATTGATCATCCGAACCTGCTCGGCAATGCCCATGAGTCGATGACCGTACACCGAAAGCTGGACTGGGTCGACATGGTCGTAGTCCCCCGCCTTCTCTGCTTGCTGATCCGTGTCAGTCTTCGCAGATGAGGCGATTTGCTCCACTCGATCGATCACGACGTGCTCAGCCAGCGCCGTCGCTTTGTAGCCCGGCTCGACGAGTAGCGTCTGCGTTGCGTCGAAGATGATCGCGGGTCCCTGCGCATCAGGTCAACTCGTCCTCACTCTGCTTCCCAAACACGTTGCCCAATCTGCCACTCACCTCGATCTGTTCTCCCGGCTGCAGCTTCTCAAGCGGAACAACACCCGTTTGAAGCCATCCCCCTTGCTCAAAGTACACCTCTTTCGTTTCCCACTCTCCTGTCGCCTTCCGCTTCTCCGCATTCTCGAAGTCTTCATACGGACTCCTGACCTCCGCACCCAGGCTTTTGCCCACCGCGCGCACCCGCAGATCGTCCACGATCACATCTCGCCCCTCCAGGTTGAACCCAAACTCGCGTTTGTGCTCGTCGTAGAACTTCTGTTGGTACCCCGCGTCCCCGCCCGCACTGTGACCCTGCTTCGCCGACGCCTCCGGCCGCTCAATCATGAGCTGCGTGCTTGTGCCTTGGTATCGGCAGTTCAAGTACGCCTCACACTCGATCCGGTCGTCAGGGTATCCTTGAGACCGGAGATCCGCCTGCGCCTTCGCGATCAACGCGTCCTGTCGTTTTTGGATCTCGGTTAGGTCCTTCGCGGAAAGGGTGAACGCGGCTGGTTCGGTCGACTCGACGACAACATCTGCAAGGGCCATGCCGTATGCGGACAGAATGGACGAGTACCGCGGGATGATGATCCGCACAATATTGAGCGTCGAGGCGATGCTGCATGCGTGCTGGCCGCCTGCCCCGCCGAACATGACAAGGTGGTGCGAGGCGCACTCGAAACCTCTAGCTTCGGTGAGACTGCGATTCAGCTTGTGTGCGGCCAATGTAGTGTGTCCACTTACGTCCGGATGGGTCGGCACATCGCTTCGTTGGCGAC
Source organism: Papiliotrema flavescens NRRL Y-50378 (assembly GCA_000442785.1). Lineage (NCBI taxonomy): Eukaryota > Fungi > Basidiomycota > Tremellomycetes > Tremellales > Rhynchogastremaceae > Papiliotrema > Papiliotrema flavescens. The sequence goes on from CAUG01000124.1 coordinate 4,216, forward strand.
GCGCAGGAAACCAGCCGCGACCTGCTCGAGTGTCAACTTGTCCTTCTCTCCCTTCGAGCCGTTGATCTCGACCGTGAGCTGATCGAACAGCGTTCGGCTGGCTTCGATGTCGAGTCCTTCATTCTCGTTCGGCCCGAAGATTTTTGGGCTGGAGTCAGCGAATATCCTTCGTCACAAGTCATCACTCACAAATGCTCAGGCAACAGACGGCCAAGGATCAAGTTTGCATCGGTGACGGCAAGTGGTCCGCCTTTGCGGTAACATGCCGGGCCCGGGTGTGCGGTAGCGGACTATGCGATCAGCTTGAAAGAGCTTACCCTTCACGACAAACCCACCTCGGGCCCCACCACGAACATCCCATGCCGGTAGAACAGCCTTGACCCGCCTCCAGCGGCAACTGTGTTTATATCAAGCTGCGGCGCCTGAATAATCACTGCCCTCAGCTCCTCGCACTCGCGCCTATCTCGAAGCTCACCCTCCGCCGTGGTCGTCTCGAAGACATGCTCCAGCTTCCCGCCATACCGACTGACGTCCGTACTCGTTCCGCCCATATCGACCGCGATGAGCGCATTGCCCCGCTGCGCATCATAACACGTCTTGCTGTATCCCACGACGCCGCCGGCTGGGCCGGAGAGAATGGCCCGCAGACCCGAAAAGTTGTTCCAGGAGCAGAGGCCGCCGTCGGACTGCATGAAGAGCAGCTTTTGGCCAAACGCCTCGAGGCCTCCTTGGAAGCCTGAGGAGAATGACTGAATGTAGCGATGCGTGACGGGCGTGAGGTATGCGTCCGCGATGGACGAGTTGGCCCGCGCGACGAGTTTGATCTGGGGTCAGTGGGGATCCGATGGATAAGGCTATGCCAGGGGAAAGGTGTGAGACCGGACGGTGGAACGTACCATCGGCTGCAGCTCCCCGCTAACGCTGACTGCGAAACCCTTCTCCCGTGCCAAGTCCGCCACGAGCCGCTCGTGCTCGCCCCACAGGTAGCTGTGCACAAACGCGATGGCTATCGAGTTGATCCCCTTGCTCTTGAGCTCGTCGAGCTGTTTCGAGACGGTGTCGGCGTCGGGACGCCGGAGCACTCGGATGGTCTCTCCCGTTGTTGTATCTGACGTGATTGAATCGTCTTCGGTGGAGACCTCTACTTTCGGCGAAACGAGCGATTGGAGTGGGGTGATCCGCTCGTCGACCTGGCTTCAGCTCCGCCTGTCTGACTGGACGAAACGGGCCATCTATCCGACGTACCTCGACGACCTCGTCGTACAAGAAAGCGAGTTTGCGTATCGTGAGATCAAAGATGTCTGGTCGCGCTGCAAGTCAGCCAAGCGAGCCGCCGTACATCGCGGAGGCCATGACTCACCCTGCATGCCAATGAGCAATACATCGCCCCAGCCCTTGCTCGTGATCAGCGCACAGCGCTCCCCGTTGCGCTCCAGCAGGGCGTTGGTCGAGACCGTCGTGCCCATCCGGATGGACTCGACCTGGTCGAGCGAGAGCGGCTCATCTTTGGGAATGTCTTTACCGTTGATCTGGCTCAGTATCCTCCGAATCCTGCGAATCAGCGGGGACGATTCGGACCGATGCAGCGCAAAGTCCGACTGACGCCTCTGTAGGCGCGTCCTTGTAGTTCTGCGGGTCGACTGAGAGGAGCTAGTGCGTCAGCGCAAGTCCAGTTTGGCGTACTCGTTCGAGTCGACCCACCTTGAGGACAATGTCGTCGTGCCCTGCTCTTGAGCAGATTGCGTCGGTGAAGGTCCCTCCCCGGTCGATGGCAATACGTGCCAGGCTATCTTGTGCTCCCATTCTGTATCAGGGGTCTAGGAAGCGCTTCTGAGAGCTGTGAGGTTGCTGCAGTCACGCTTCTTGAGGAGCAGGTGCACGGCTACTCGCACCACTGGCTGACCAGACTGTCCGGATGCACCATCGCCATCGACCGGAGCAAAGGTCCTCGGACATGACCGAGGGTTTCAGCCGGAGCTGCAAGCGAAAGCGAGATGGGCGGTATCACACTCTGACGTGTGTTTCCCCCGTGGACCTTGCCACCCAGTGCCTGAGAGCATTCTAGGCCCGACGTCATGGACGCATCTCATGGTGCTATTTCCACCGGCCCCATCACTTTATAGCATCGCACAAACACTGCTGTTCCAGCTCGCGTCGCTGAACGGTAGCTCGTGCTTGCTGATCCATATCTCCACGTCCTTCTCGAGTCTGGATCGGACAGCCGCCGACCGCACACACCCACCATGGCCGGTCCGGGCATTCCGCTCAACCTCGACTTTTATCGACCGCCCTCGCGTCCCTCCACCCCTTTAACCGCTCGGGGCGCGTCGGGAGGATACGCTGCACCCATCCTCACCATGCCCCCGCCCTCGGCCCCAGCTCCTTCAGCTCCGCAGATGATCAGCACGCCCATGGGCTCCATCCCCGCGCAGGGGCCATACGCCCGCTCGGCGCCGTCCAACGTCGAGCCCGCCTTTGAATTCACCGTGCCGTCTCTGCCTCCCCGGCTGGCGAACTTTGGGCGGAAGATCTCGCAGATGTCTACGGACTTCATAGCAGAGTTCGACGACGCGCCGCCGACTCGCAAGTCGCTGGAGGCCCAGGCACAGGCGAAGCGCGCGCCGAGTTTGGGCGATGCGGTGCCCGGAATGGGGGACGAGCCCGTCATGTGCCCTTTTTGCGAGAAGCCACTACCGCCCGCGCTGCTTGCGGGACATGCACACGGACACGCGCCGGGGAGCAAGGCCGCGAATGCCAGTGTGGCGATGAAGACGACGTCGAGCCTGGCGGGACCGGGGCTGAAGAGGAGCAACACCACGACGGCCGTGCAGACGCGCGGGAGCCTGCGAAGTGAGGGCGCGAGGAAGGCGGGTCTCTTGGACGCTCTGCCAGTGGAGGAGACTTTGGCACCCCGATCGACGTCCGTTCCAGCCGGCAAGAGCGTTGAGAAAGTACGGACCGGGTCAGGCTTGACGATATCGGCCGAAGAGATGCGGCGCGAAGAGGCGGAAGCGGACGGCACGAACATCAGCTCGGCCAAGGTCGTCCTGAGCGAGGACGACCTACGGCGGTGGTCCCTTGTAGCGGGCATTGAGCCGCCCAAGCCGGTGAACGTGCAGACTCAGGTCGCATCTGCGGCAAGCGGAGGACAGCTCGTCCCGAAGCTGGATCCCCCGCCGGCGTCGGGCCGACCAAGCGCCAGCCGCGCGTCCAGCTCGTCTTCCAAATTTGGCTTCTTTGGGCGCAAGGCGAACCCCAAGAAAGATCTCATCGTCGATGACGATAGCGATGACGAGGGAGGGCCAGCTAGCGGGTACTCGAGGCTGCTTGCTGGAGGGAGCGATACGGAGAGTGATGGGGACGATGATGGAGATCGACGAGCCCGGTCGCCGTCGAGAAAGCCCGAACCGGACGACAAGGCTGGAGCCCTTCACGATGAGCCGGGACATATGACGCCCGAGGAAGGCACAAATGCAGGCGCAATCGAGTCCACGCCTACCCGCGCCACGGCCGTGCCAGAGACTCCAGCCGAGTCGTCTCCCGAGGATCTCAAGAATGTCCTGCGAGAGGTCTTGGCCAAGCTCAACGAGATGGTATGTCCCGAGGCTGAGGTTGCAACGGATATACCGGACTGACAATCAGAGCCAGTCCCATACTGCCTTGCACAGCTCGCAGACAACCCTGCTAACCTCGCTTAAGATCGCCCGGTCTAATCTCGCCATGGCCGAGGCGAACACCGAGATGCTCGAGGCGCAGCTGAAGCAGCAACAGAAAGCCACCTCCTCACCTGCTCCCGCATCCGCCCCGGGATCTGCCCAGCCTCGATCAGCCGGTGTCCCCGCCACGCCTCTGGCTCAGCCCCGCGCCGTGCCCGCCAGCGCGACCATTCCAGGCCGATCAGACCTCGAGCGACAAAACCACCGGCCCATGTCGCTTCAGATGCCCGCGGGGACTTCTGCGCCCGAGAAGGGCGGCTGGGGATTCTGGAACAACGGGAAGAAGAAGCTGCAAGATGCCGCACAGGCTTTCCCGGCCAACTTCCCCTCGCCCTCGATGGAGAAGCGGTCATTTGACTTTGAGCAATACGTGGCTGGATCGAGTGCGACTAACGGCAACCCCGCGGCCAGGTCGAAGGAGGTCAACCGGATATCGAGCGAGGGTGCAAACTCGATGGTACGAAGTGCAAGCTACTCGAACCTCGACGCGGCGCGATCGCCCCCTCGCACGACTTCGCTCGTTCAGAATGCAGCGGGCGCGGCGGCCACGACGGCACATACCGCCGAACTTGCCAAGGTTCGGGAGCTCTATGCGACTGCCGAGAAGAAGATCGACGCGATGAGCAAGGAGCTCGCGGAGCTGAAGAAGGGCAAGGTGGAGATGGAGGCGGAGCTGGAGAACCTGTCACAGGCGCTCTTTGAGGAGGCGAATAAGATGGTTGCGGACGAGCGGAAGAAGCGGGCCGAGGTGGAAGAGGCGCTGAAGGAAGTCAAGGAGGAGCGGGAGGCGCTCAAGCAGACGATCAAGGTGTTGGATGGGCAAGGGGCAGCGGACGACGGCGCGATTGTCGAGAGCGTCAAGAGCGCGCGCAGTGTCGCGGGTGCCGATGACAGTCCGAAGGGGGAGGAGGATCTTCCGGAGGAGTTCCAACCGCGAGACCTGGACAAGCACTACGAAGCCCTTCGGCGGTCGATCCACCACGTGTCGGACGGCGCGACGGACGGGCCGGGCGGGGGTTTCCTCAGCGCCCTGTCTGTGCCTGAGACGATCCCCGAGGGCTCGAGAGCCGGGTCGGGCTCTGCTTCGGGCACGGACTCACGGGCGGAGTCGACGCGAGAGGACAACGAGGGTGGGGAGGATGGATCGGCGGGAGTGGTGGCCGTGCCGACTGTGGCTCCGCTGCTGGACCCTAACCCGTGGGCCAACCCGTCGCCGTTTGGCGTCGCGGAACCAACCGGCTCCGAGGCGAAGTTGCCGGGCGAGGAGCAACTGCAAGTTCGCTCGAGCGGCGAGGCGCCACGGGCGCCTGTGGAAGACCTGGATCGGCTCATGGAGCGCCTGCAGGCGGATATGAAGGAGTAGGCGGGGGTGGCTGCTGATTTCTGGCTGCTTCTTTGGGAGGGAGGGCGGTGCGCGATGCGATGGACGGGTGGAATGATGGCTAGGTCTGGAGAAGTCAGTGTTGGACGCGGAGTTGCTGCTGTATCTGTCTGGTTGTCATTCGCATGGCATTGTATTCGTGGGACACAGTCTATCTTTCGGCTTATAATGCACAACTAAGCCTCGCAGCGGTGCGCTAGACCGGCATTACTGTCATCCGGAGCGAAACCCGGCATCATCACCAGTGCGTGGCTGCGTGAGGCGACCTCGCACACCACGGCCTGTCGCCGCGCAGAGTCCTTCACAGTCACAGTTAACACCATCCGAGTCCATACAATACATCTCGCGGATCGCAAATGAGATCAACGATGCGATAAAACGAAAAGAAGGGGTAATATGTAATATGTGTAGACAATCGGAGAGATCGTTCGATGTGGTAGGCATTGTCGATCAAATGGCGTGTGGGTGGGTATGGGTATATGTATATCCGGCCTGTGTCGTGGTCGGTCTCCTTCCTGCTCCTAATGTAGCTCATATCGCCTCCTTGCCCACCGCCCGTGGCAAGGCTCGTCCATGTTCTTCCTGACGTGTATCCTCGCAATTGCGCTCCGACTCGCCCGGTGATCGTGCACAGTCCATCATGCCGCCACCTCTCCGCACGCGCTTAGCAGCATCCGCCCGAGCTGCTCTGCGACTGCTTGTTCACGTCGACGCCGCTTCGTCGATCCGCGCCGAGGGTCGTAGGCGCCTCGGCCTGGGGTTGCGAATCGATGAGGCGGGTCTTGATGTCCCTGCGTGTCAGCTCGGGCCATTCGCGCCAAACGCCTGAAGAAAGATCCCGGCCCCACGACATCGACCGCCTGAGCGTCTCGCCTGGTCTCGTCTCCATCACATTTTCATCTCGTTCACCGTAGCCGCACTCACCTAGCCAGCGTGAAGAACGCCTCTTCGACACCCTCGTTCGCCTTCGCACTCGTCTCCAGGAACCTGAGGCCAAACTCGTCGGCGAGCTCTCGGCCCTGCTCGACAGAGACCGCGCGCTTCTCGTCCCAGTCGCACTTGTTGCCGATGAGGATTTTGTTGACGCCCGGCGAGGCGTGCTGCTCGATGTTCGAGTGCCAGGTCCGGATGTCTGCGGTGAGCGTCGTGTGGCTGCGAAGATGGTTGAGAAGGTGGGGCGGAACAGCGCGACTCACTGCTGAACGACTTCTCGTCCGTCACGTCGTAGACGAGCAGGATGCCCATGGCGCCGCGGTAGTACGCCGTCGTGATGGTTCGGAAACGCTCTTGGCCTGCGGGCGTCAGCTTTGTGTCGCGGAGATTACGCGGTGCACGTCGTAGAACGCCGGTGAACGAAATGCGACGCGGGTCGTCGCCTTCTCGCGCGCGCGCATCGTACGTGAGATCACGCCCATGCCTTGGGCATGAATCGAGTCGTGCACGGCCTCCATCTCGCGGGCAGGTGGAGATGTGGGAAAGTCAAGCAAGACTCACCAGCAGTGTCCCACTACTAGTCAGCTATGCTCTCGTAAACGACACTATTAGCTCACGATCTGCAGCTTGATCCTCTTTCCGTCCAGCTCAATCGTCCTGATCTTGCTGCAGCATTAGCCATGCATCGCTATCGAAGGGAAGTTGTGTCTCGACGCACAAGTCGATACCGATGGTCGTGATGAACGAAGGCGTCCACGAGTCGTCGCAGAATCGGAGGAGTAGACATGACTTGCCGACGCCTGGGAGTGAGTCGGGCGCTGAAGTAGGGATTTTGTAGGATCATGGAGACCGATAGTGCTGCCTGTGGACATCCTGCCATGCGAGAGCAGGCGAGCACGGGATAAGATGCGGTGGGAATGGGGTGCGGAGCGGGTGGGGGCGAGGATATATACCTGAGTCACCGATAAGCAAGAGCTTGATGAGGCTGGGGTCAGTGCATGCGACTGTCGTGAAGTCGAGGACGGCTCACAAGTCGTAGTGCGTGCCGGACATGCTTGCAGAGATGTTGTGTAGCTGGTAAGCAAAGTGGATGAAGTGGTGCAATGCCGACTTTGATGCATGAGCTCATAGCCAGCAGCGGCCAGCCGGTCATCTGCCCGCCTGTGAGCGAGCGTGTCTATTCCCATTCCGGTCGACGCGTGTGTCGCTTGCCCGTTGCTCGGGCCCTCATCGCCTCCACCCAGTCCCAAGTCTCACGCCCCGCGCCGCCACCCGCCACCCACTACCCTCCAGACGACAGAGCGGCGTTGGCCGGGCAAATCCATTTGTGGCACCGCGAATCACCAGCCAAGCTTCATCGTCACCCGTGTCTGTCTTTCCATACTAAACTAATATCCTCACAGCACATAATTTGACACATCACCCGCCATGGCCTCCAACGGCTTCAGCACGCTTGGGGCGTCGTCTTCACAACGGCCAACCTCCGCCGCCGCGCCGACGAGCAACCTCAACACCCTCCTCTTGCAGGCCAACTCGCTCTCGCGCAACAACAACTCGGATCTGCCTCAACTGCGATACGGCATCGAGGAGATTGAGCGACTGTCAGAGGGTCCTGCTGGACGAGCGAAGCGTACTCGAAATGGTGATGGGTGAGCTCTCTCACCACAGTGCAGAAGCTTGAGCTGACGCACAGGCTGCAGCTGCTCTCGAGCATAGGCGTCAACGCCTCGCAGATCAACCAGTCGATCAACAACCTCCCTTCCGTCGAGAACGGCGCCAAGCGCAGACGTGGGCGCGGACGTGCGGGCCGAACAGATGCTCTGCCGGATATTGGACCGAGCTATGCTGCGGGCGAGGGGGATGTAGCTTCGTGGGGTCGCAACTGGCACGAGACAATCATCCTCTCTGGCATCGAGTACCAGCGTCAGCGAGTGCGTGGGCTTGCGGTCTATGGGTGGACTCCCGTCGCTGATGGCAGACCGTCAAGGCGTTCAACGATCAATTCCAACGCCGGATGCTGGACAATTGGGAGGCGGACAAGGCCCGGATCATGCAGGATGAGCTGGGCGTTACGGACGAGGAGGTCCGGTCCGCGACGTCTGGCTTGGGCCAGTCTACATTGGGAAGGAGCCAGCTCGGAGGCAGCGTCCGCAAGGTGGGTTTTCGCTGCTCCAGTCCCAGTCAGCCATGAGATGTCCATGGGCTTTGCTCACAGTAGTACCCCTCGGGCCCGTCCAGCGGGGCGTCGAAGGAAGGCGACTTGGCCATGCATACCAAGCAGACGCGGTACAACGAGGTCGTCTCGGTGAGTGGTCCGCGCATTCAGGCATGGCAGGCAGGTCTTGAAGCTGACCGCAGAACCTCAACAAGGCGCGCCTAAACAAACAACCCTTCGAGCTCGCACAGGCTTTCGAGGACGTCGCACGAACGGATACTGCGCAGCCGCAGCTGAAGACGACTTTCCGCATCCTCGCTCATCTCATGCATGAGCCGTCGCTCGCGGACGAGGGATCCGCACCGGTTGTGAGGGAGCGTCAGTATGCGCAGACGTACCTGAACGAGGCGGAGTGGAGGGGTCAGAAGGGTGCTGCTCTGCGTGGGCGGCTGGTTTCTGGTGCGAAGCGGTATCTCGAGAAGGAGTGAGTCGGATTTTGGCTCGCTGAGAATGATGGACCCTGGCTTATAGCAGCTTCGAGTCGCACATGGACGAGATTATCGCGAAGAAGCCGAAGGCGGCGGCACTGGGAGGGCTGCCAGGGTTCGAGAACAAGGCGCGGGCGTTTGTGGATGCATTGTTCCGCACAGAGGACAAGCAGGGCTACACCGAGCTGCGGTCGAAGTTCTCCGTCGAGGTATGTCGATGGCGCTGTCAGTCGGCGGCTCTGCTCATCCCAGCCGGTCAACGACGTGTTTCTGTACGCGCAGGTCTACTCCCTCCTCCGTGCGGGGCACTACGCCGACGCGGTTGACTGTCTCTCGTCCAAGGCCAACACGCTGCGCACGAGCGACTCGGCCCTGCCCGCCGCTTTGAAAGCATGGGTGGAAAACAACCAGCATTTGCCCGAACAGCACCGGATCGAGCTGCGCAAGACGTGGGACCTGGATATTCGGAACAAGGAGAACGTGGACCAATTCCGAGTGGCGCTGTACAAGATTATCGGTCGGATCGATATGGCCAAGAAGGGCGTCAAGGTCGCTACGAGCACGGAGGATTGGGTGTGGGTCAACTTGATGCTCACGCGGGAGGGCCTCGAGGACTCGCCGGTGGACAGGTATACGCTGAAGGACTTTGCGACGGTCGTGGCGGGCTTGCCGAGGGAGCGGTATGACCAGAAGGGTCAGAAGCCGCTGGTCTGGGTGAACTTGCTCTTGCAGGCGGGAGAGTTCGAGGAGGTGGGTCATATCGGAACTGTCGGGGCTGCATTCGAGGGAGTATCAGCTGACGCTAGGCCGTGGCGTATCTGTACGACAAGGCGCAATCGCGAACGGACGCCATACACCTGGCGGTCGTGCTGCAGTACTATGGCTTGCTGCGATTGGCCGATCCCAACGATACGATTCGTGAGTCGTTGGCATCCTCATGTTACAAACAGTCAGGACGCTGATTGATTGCAGTCTCGTACGAGGACTCCGGACCCACGTGCAACTTCGCCCGCATGGTGCGAAACTACATCTCGCCCATTGCGCGCGTGGAGCCCGCCTCGGCTCTGCAGTACACCTATCTCGTTGCTATGGGTGCGGAGGGCCTCCAGGAGGAGTCGAAGCGCAAAGAGCAGACCAACCTTGCCATCTCGCTCGTCCAGGATGTGGTGCTCGCCAGTCGAGCGTGGAGCAAGCTTCTCGGCACGGTGCGCGCCGACGGGTCCAAGCAGGTGCGCAGCTTTCCGGACCCACAAGGCTATTTTGCTTACCCCAGCCCGGGCTCATCGAGCAACATTTCCCGCTGCTTAACCTTCCTTCCACGGACGAGTTCTTCCGCAAGATCGTCCTGTCCTCGGCGGAGCAGTCCGCTCTCGACTCGTCGCTCATCGACTCGATCGAGCTGTACCACCTCGCCAACGCCCCGGACAAGGTTATCGAGACTGTCAACCGGGCTCTGGGCGCGTCACTGTCGATCCCCAATGCCAACAGCGCTGTGTCGTCCGGCAACGACCTGGGCATTTCCGGCGCATTCGGCGGGGTGTCAGACTTGTACAGCCTCGCGGGCCGGGTGCGGGATGTGTACGAGCGGGACGTTGTCAAGCGGAGCAAGATTCCCGCAGGGGCATGGGAGACGCTCGGCGTGCTCGTCAAGCTTAAGCTTGGTCTTTCGCAGTTTGCGCAAGGTCGAGCGGATCTCGCCCTCGAGGTACGCGTACCTGGTTGGACAGTGCCAGGATTTGTAGCTGACAGCAGACCTTCAAAGCAACGGGCATCCTCCCGCTCGACCCGGACCCAGCGGCCATTGCGCCGGCGCAGGCGTCGTTCAAGGCGTTGCTGGACCAGCCGACGATTAGCTCCCTCGACGAGATTGTCATCACGGCGATGAAGTGCTTGCATACGCTGTATCAGAGCATCAAGGAGAGCCCTTACGGCGACCAAGGGCGGATGCAGCAGATGGAGGCGCTGCGGGGCGCGGCGAGGGGATTGGTAGTGTTTGGAAGTGGGCTGAGGTTGAGGTTGGGCGCGGATGTTTATCGCCAGCTGAGCAGTCTGAGTGAGTACAGGAGGCTGCACGGGCTAAGGGCGGTGAGCTGATGCCAGGCGCTTTCTTCTAGGCGCGACAGGTGAAGAAGCTGCAGGTTTGGGACGACATACGTCTTATGACGATCTGTGCTGGACCATATGAGAGCCGGTATTGTCGTCTCGCAGGTGTATATGCATAGCATTGATGCTCATAAGCCACTGCGACTTTGTCTGACCTGAAAGGCTCTCGACCCGTTCCAGGCCCCGCGATGGATTCCAGCAACGACAGCACTGCATGTTTTAGGCTTGTTTGCCGCTCGAGCCCTGCAGAGCGCCGCCGTGATAGACGGGGGCTAGTCTGGGCATGACCCACCCCTGTCGACCGGTGGCCCGACTGTCCCCGTCGGCGCGAGTCCCCGCGGGTAAGTTGCTGCCGTCCCTCTGTGCTCCGATGATTGCGGCAGTGGCGTCTGATGTGCACCGACGTCAGGTTCGCTCCGCAGTCGCTCATTTCCGCGGTTGTTGTGGGACAAAAGGCGACGGCGCCTGTAGGCCCTGGTTGGACTGCCCGGGTCGAACACGGGCGAGAGGGGGCGGAGTGGGGTCAAGCGGCCGACGGTCCATGCGGCAATGGACGCCCCGTGTGTTCCTCGCTTGCGGCAATGGCGGGACGTCCAAGGTGTCAGTGACATAACCCTCTTAGCTCAGGATGCACCAATTTCTTCCCCTCGGTTGCCCGACGCGCTCCACTCAGGGCCGCTGGGCGATACATTCCCATCTGCATACCTCGTCGGCGTTCTTTTCCTTTCTCTGGACACTGCGCTCTCGGCCGGGTTGCGAGGGCCTCAGCGCCTCCCCCGCCCCGCGTCATATGCATCAGCATCCATTTGCATTTGCATTTGCATTTGCGTTGGCCGCGGACAATAGATCGAATCGAGCGCGGGTCGGCCCCTGATCACATCGGGGGGCCAAAGTTGGGAATTTTCAGCATGGGCTATGCATGGATGCGGCTGCGATTGGGGATAGCACGCCAGATGTTGATGGCGTCGATGCGATTGGGAAGGCTCGGTGCATGGAGGAGGGGGAGGGTGCTGGGATGCTGGGGCGAGATGCCTGCTGGCGATCGGGCCGGGGCGGGCCGAATGGCAAATGGTGGGAAGTGGTCTCGAGGAAATTGGGAACGGGGGATGGGCCGGTTTCCGGCCGGAGAGGCGAGAGTGGAGAGTGAAGTAGTAGCTTGTTTCAACATTACGCAGTTAACAACCGAGCTCCTGGAACATCATCGCTCTTTTCATCCCTCCCACCTCACCTCCAGCAACAACGCATCGCTTGCGTATCGGGTCACCATTTGACCCTCACCATCTCCACATCGACCCTTTCTTGCATCTGCACACATCCTGGCCACCCGGTATACCGCACGATCGGGTAAACGTGCCATATTGTAACATTTGTGAATTATCGTCACAGACACCACCTCCACGCGCTCGCAGCCGGGTAGTCACCGAAGACACCCCACATCGATCTATCCCATCAGTCCACAAACCCACTCCCGCGTCCCTCGTCCACCATGTTCCGAGCCATCCCCCGCCCATCCCGCCGCTCCATCGTGTTCGGCTCGACCGCCCTCGCCCTCACCTCCACGGCGTACTACCTCTCCTCCTCCCCCGCCCACCTCGACTCCACCGTGCCAGTGACGAAGCGGCGTCCGGGCCCATTATGGTCCCCGCCCTCCCGATCGCAGATGCTCGAGCACCTGCGCACGTCCGGCAAATTCATCCACCGCACGTCCCAGGGCGGGCCTGAACCTGGCCCGGTTCTCAACAAGAACGAGAACACAGAGGACGACGATGTCTTCGATCTGCTTATTGTCGGTGGTGGAGCAACCGGCGCGGGAGCCGCCCTCGACGCGGCGAGCAGAGGCCTCAAGGTGGCGTGTGTGGAGCGAGATGATTTCTCGAGCGGAACGAGCAGTAAGAGTACCAAGCTGGTGCACGGCGGTGTGAGATACCTGCAAAAAGCCGTCTTCGAGCTGGACTATGGTGAGTCGTCGTCGTCGTCTCGCTTAGAGCGCCGGTCGAGGTGGATGAGCTGACAAGCAGAGCAGTACAAGCTTGTCAAGGAGGCTTTGAGAGAACGAAAGATCTTCCTCGAGACGGCACCGCACCTGTCGCACATGCTTCCGTGAGTTTGCCCTTTCGTTGTGACTGCTCTTCCACATGTCTGCCTACTGCCTCCGAATCTCGCCAGGTCTCAGCGTGACACTCCTCGTTTTGACGCTCACCGCTAGAATCCTCCTCCCGATCTACACCTGGTGGCAATTGCCCTACTACTACGCTGGATGCAAGATGTACGACATCCTTGCCGGCAAGGAGAACATGGAGACGAGCTACTGGATGGGCAAGGGTAAAGCCCTCGAGGCGTTCCCGATGCTGAAGGGTGACGGACTTGTCGGTGGTGTTGTCTACTACGACGGTGAGTCCGAGCATTTTTCTTACTTTGGAGCAATGCTCATCCTCAGGACAGCACAACGACACCCGAATGGGTATCTCGCTCGTCATGACGGCCGTGCAGCACGGAGCGGTTATGGCCAATCACGTAGAGGTCACGCAGCTGCACAAGAAGTTTGACGAGAAGAGGCAGACCGAGCGAATCTGTGGCGCGACTCTGAAGGATAACATGACCGGCGAGTCGTGGGACGTCAAGTGCCGAGTGCGTAGCAATAAGACTTTCTTTAGACGAGCTAACACCCAGGGTGTCATCAACGCAACGGGACCGTTCTCGGACGGTATCCGAAAGCTCGACGAGCCGACCGTGCAGGAGATCGTCGCCCCCTCCTCGGGAGTCCACATCACCCTGCCGAACTACTACGGTCCCAAGACGATGGGTCTGCTCGACCCCGCAACGTCGGACGGCCGAGTCATCTTCTTCTTGCCCTGGCAGGGCAACGTCATCGCCGGTACGACCGATACGCCCGCTCAGGTCGAGCAGAACCCGATTCCGTCCGAGAAGGAGATCCAGTGGATCCTGGACGAGGTCCGAAACTACCTCTCGCCCGACGTCAAGGTTCGACGAGGAGATGTCCTTTCCGCCTGGAGCGGTCTGCGACCACTGGTCAAGGACCCGGATGCGAAGGATACGCAGAGCTTGGTTCGAAACCACATGATCAACATCAGCAAGGGCGGTCTGCTCACGATTGCCGGTGGAAAGTGGACTACCTACCGAGCGATGGCGGAGGAGACGATCGATGCCGCGATCAAGGAGTTCGGCCTGAAGGCCAACGGCCCGTCGCAGACCGACCACATCAAGTTGATTGGTGGCCATGCCTGGACCAAGACGATGTACATCAAGTTGATTCAGCAATTCGGTCTCGAGACGGACGTCGCCAAGCACCTCGCGGAGTCGTACGGTGACCGAGCATGGGCCGTCGCCGCGATGGAGAAGCCAACTGGCCTCTCGTGGCCTCTGCACGGCACCAAGCTTACGCCGCTGTACCCGTACATCGAGGCTGAGGCGCGATACGCCTGCCGATGCGAGTACGCCCAGAACGCGGTCGACTTTGTCGCACGCCGAACGCGAATCTCCTTCCTGAACGTGCAGGCCACGCTCGAGGTGCTGCCGCGGGTGATCGACATCATGGGCGAAGAGCTCGGCTGGGACGCGATTCGAAAGGACAAGGAGTTCGACCAGGCGCAGGACTTCCTCCGATCGATGGGTCTTCCCGAGCAGACCAAGCTCAAGCTCCTCGACGTTGCCGCTCGACCGCAGGATATCGGACCGATCTCGATTGCCCAGCGAAAAGACCGAGAGCTGTACGACCGTGCGCAGTTTACGCCTGACGAGGTCGTGCACCTGCGAGAGCAGTTTGAGAAGTTCGACTTTGACCACGACCAGCGAATCACCCGTGCGGACTTGCTCCACGCTATGAAGAACATGGGGTACAATGCTTCGGAGGAGCTGGCCGACTCGATCCTGCGAGAGGTCGACTTTGGCCGAAAGGGTGCGATCGAGTTCCAGGAGTACCTGGACATCGCAGCGGGATTGAAGGAGCTCAAGCTCGAGAGCGCATTCACGCACCTTGCCCAGCTGGACTCGTCGAGGGATCTCGCCGAGGGCGATGCGGTTGGCAAGTATGCGCAGGAGCAGAGCGAGGGACGGGAGGGACGAGAGGGCGTGAGGAATATCCCTGTCGAGCGATCCGGCGGAGGAGCGTAAGAGGTGTCGGGGATGGCAGGCAGAAGTAGGACGAGCAGTGAGATGAGCGATTGGGAGGCTTGACGAATTGATAGAAAAGGGACCAGCGCGTCTTATCTTGTCGTGTCGGGTATATATGATCAGGACCCACATGCATCGACCATCATCTTGCCGATATGTGTTCGCCGATATGCGTTGGCTGCGTATGTGTTACGGCTACAGCCAGTACGATGCGATGTGCGGAGATGACCGAGTGATTGGCGGCACGACCGAAAGCTCGGTAAAGTCGACTCGTCGATAGTGACTGTGGGACGGCAGATGATTTCGGCGTCGGCATGGTTGTTGTCGTTGTACATCGATGTCCCTCACGACCATAACGAGCCTGCGCTCGCTCAGGCAGTCATGCAGGACGCTCGTCAGGTCGTATGCGTCTCTTCGCGAGCTGGCACAGGCGTCTTCGAGCGATACGTCGGCGTGAGTCGCATTTGGCCAGCTGGGGCCAGCGCCGACTGACTCGTAGGAAACCTCGATTGAAGCCATGCGACACTAACGAGCCCGAGTCGTCCGCTATGGCGCAACAGCGCTTCTCTCCCGCGTACGTGATCTGTTTGGTTTCACGCCGAGCCGTTGGAGCCCGATTCTCGGCTGCATGCTGGGGTTGTTGGAGCCAGAGCTGTACTGACCGCAGACACCAGCTCTCACGATGGACGGAGCCGCCCAAGCGCGTGTTGCTGGTACAGAAGCACGAGGATGAGCGGACGCGCCAGGCGATGGGGCGGCTGCTGGAGTGAGTCGAGGGTCCCCTCTGTACACCTCACGCCGGCTCGCTCGCCCGAGTTTTGGGATCTCTGCCAACACGGCCGTATGCACCGCTCACGGCAGGTACCTCACCACGACGTACCCCCACCTCACACTCATCGCCGAACCACACACCGCGACAGACCACCCGGCTTACCCGCTCATCGTCACGCGCCCGGGGGAAGAGTCGCTCCTGGCCGCGCACACAGATATGGTCATTACGCTAGGTGGGGACGGGACGATCTTGCACACGAGCAACTTGTTCGGCGCGGGGGAGTGTCCGCCCGTGTTGAGCTTCTCGATGGGCAGTCTGGGGTTCTTGTTGCCTTTCCGTGAGTCCCGAGTCGGGTTCGAGCACCGAAGCCTGTAACAAGGCGAGGTCTGAGAGTACGGGTAATTACGGAGCTAGGATGCCTCCCTGTCCGGGCCGAGGACAGAACGCAGCATCCGCGAATCATGTGCGACAGGGATTGCCCCTGAGTCACGGAACACGACTGACGCCAGACATCGACGCGATGGACAGCGCAATCTCGACGGCGCTGAACGGCCCTGTATCAGTCCTGACCCGGATGCGACTGGCATGCACGGTCGTGAGCGAAAAGGGGGAGCCTCTCGAATGCGTCAAATCGGGTACGTTGGCTCGCAGTAACCTTTGCATCATTAGCCACAGAGCTAATCCGCAGTTGGCGAGGCTGGCTGGCAGGTCATGAATGAAGTGACGCTGCATCGCGGTCGACACCCTCACTTGACGGTGGTGGACGCATTTTTCGACGGCGAACATCTCACCGAGGCCGTGGTGAGTTACTCCACGCCCCGTTCTAGACCTACCTCGCCGCAACAATCAAGCCCACGCCGCGCTCGACAATGCCGTTCACCTACCTGTACTGACACTAGGCCGACGGCCTCCTCCTCTCGACGCCGACAGGGTCAACAGCCTACTCCCTCTCCGCGGGCGGGCCCATCTCCCACCCCGACACCGACACATTCCTCCTCACGCCCATCGCGCCGCGCTCGCTCTCCTTCCGGTCGGTCATCCTGCCTGGTCGCGGCACTGTCAAGCTGCAGATCTCGCCGTTGGCCCGCTCTCCGGCAGAGCTATCAGTGGACGGGCGGGAAGTGTGCGGTCTGACTGCGGGTCAGGCGGTCATCATCAAGAAGAGCGGGTATCCGATCCCGTGCATCGAGCGTGCGGAGGGCGGATCGGGCTGGGTGAAGGATATCAAGTGAGTCTTGAGTGGCAGGTGTTTGGCGCTCGCTGTCTTCCTGGCTGGATGTGCCCGCGGGCTCGGCGTGTCAGAGGGGCCTTTTGGCTGACCGTAGCTCGCTGTTGCAGTTCAATGTGGGGTTCCGGAATAAGAGCCTCATACCGCATAGCCACTGATGCATACATTCCCTGCTGGCGAAGCGCGTGAAGACCGATACTCGCACTAATAATCTTGCCTGCAGACGCTCAAGGGACACCTACCTTTCGCGCCTCCGTGTGACGACGACGCTCCACCGATCCACTGCTGAAGCCGACCCTCGAACCTGCACTACAGGACGAGGAACGGGCTACTCTTGGATGACAAAAGGCCGGCCTTGGAGCTCCGGGGCCAGCTATTGCAGATCAGTGCATGGTGTCCTGGCTCTGTTGATGATCCCGTCTGCTCGACATTAGCATATTCGAGCGCAGGACCCGCACCGGCAGTGTCTACTGAAGCAGTAGTGCTCGTTGATCGAGCTGTTGTCCATTTTTCTTTCACCCGCAGCACAGCTGCTACTTTCACCGGCCGTCGAATCCAATGAACAGCTCCGATAAGCCCACCCCAAAGGCCAAGCAAGACAAGGACGGCAACAAGGCCGGCGGGAAGGCTACTGCAAAGAAAACGTCGACTGAAGCGTTTGGGACTGCAAGCGAAGCTGAGGCCAATGGTCGTGATGTGGCGTGGCCTCTCGGGCTACGCGCATGTGCATCGGCGCTCAGGAAATGCAATTGTGGCATCCATTGTCTATGTGCTGTCTATGTATTGTTACAGTGTATTGAAGTGTTCTCGTCGATCAAGCCTGGCCGGCGTTCCCATCTCTAGCCGCGTGAGCCCTCTTGCGCATCATTTGGCCCATGTCATCCGCCTCGCGCGCGAATTTGGACATTCGCCTGACTCGCTCGCCCTTGAGGTAGAAGAGGCTATGGGATCAGCGGCGCGTCATTGACGCAAGGTGACTATGACTTACACTGGGAGGGGCGCGCACGCAAGGGCAAGGAAGGCGATCAGGGTGGAGGCCCAGTTGACACCGAGGTTCTTGTACATGGGTGTAACGAAGAGCGGGAAGCTGGGTGTCAGCGAGGTGGTCTTCTTAAACCAAGCAGGGTTCACTCACCCGACACCGAAAAGGGATCGCAGCACAGAGTTCGCAGCGAGAACGGAAGCGGCGTACAGAAGGTATGAGTCGATGAGGTAGTTGAAGCAGCTGAGGAAGACTAGGACCATGCCGCAGCCGAAGGGGGCCGAGCAGATGATGGGCGCGATCCAGTGGATGCTCTTGGGCGAGGCGGTCCATGCGAAGCTGAAAAGGCCCTGTGCGTCAGTCACCGCACATGAATGCCAAAACGGCAGTGATATCACGCACGATGGGCAGCAAGATTCCACCCAGGATGGCCGGAAGGAGTCGCTGCTCTGGCGGGAGCCAGCCCTCCTTCGCGAGCAGCTTGGCGTATCGCGGGTTCTCGTAGAAGATGGTGTATGCCAGAGCGATCATGAAGCCAACCAGCACACCGAGGAACGCCAGGCCGCCGATGCCCGGGGACCAGCCTCGCTCCTGCTGAAAGACGACCGGGAAGGCGCCGAAGAGCATCTGGTAGTCAGCATCAATGATGTGTGGGGATGACTCGGGAAACGTACGTAAAGCGTGGCGTAGACGATGGCCAGGTACAGCGACAGGAGAAAGACGATCGGCTCGAGGAAGAGTAATTGCCACGGTCGGGTCAGAGCCGCCTTGTAGAGCTCCTTGATGACGACCGGCTTATCCTTCTCGTACTTGGTCCGGTAGGTCTTTCCCGTCGCCTTGCTGAGATGGGTCGCTCGCTGGCGCAGGAGCACTGGCGCATACGTCTCGGGGATCATGATAGCCCCGAGGACCGTGAGAATACCAGTGAAGATCGCGACCAGGGCGGCGACCCATCGCCATCCGCCGGACTCGCCGAGGAATCCACCGACCTGCAATCAGCTCTAGCACTTATTGACCCCGCTCGCAGTACTCACGATCGGGCCGACCGCGGGCCCAAGGAACGGAGCGGCAGCGAACACCGCCATGCCCAAACCCCGCTGTCCGGCATCGAAGACGTCGGACACCGTTCCGCCAGCGTTGGTCAGGGGTGACGATCCCGCGGTACCGGCGAAGAAGCGGAGGACGATCAACGTCCAGATGTTCTGGCTCGCGATCACACCGCCGTTGAAAGCCGTAAAGAGGATGTAGGTGAAGATGAACAGGTTCCTACGGCCGTACACCTCGGACATGGGCGCCCAGAGCAGCGGGCCGACGACGAATCCAAGAACGAAACCGGACGTGATCATCACGTACACCTGCGTGGGGTATGCGCCGAAAGTCTCCTGTTCCGACTTGGTAGCTGCGGACCTGGGCTGTCAGCACGACTCCGGTTGCGCAGCACGAACCGCCGAGACTCACAGGGTACTCGAAGCCATGGCCACCGCCAGTGTCGCGACGGCGACCGTCATCGTCACCATCCATTTGTAGCCCCCGCTCCATGTCATCGGGTTCTCTGGATCCTCCTTCAGCCAGTCGACGATGTATGGCTCCTCTTCGGTGCCTTTTCCCGGGTATTCCGCATTGATGATGGCCTCGGCCGAAGTGATCTTCAGCCGCCATGGACGTTTGGTGAGAGCCTTGAACTCGGTAGCCGCCGGCTTCTCCGTGCGAAGAGTATCGCTGCTCATGGTCGCAGGCGTTTTACCAGGCAGATCCGATGATATAGACGGGCGTTAATGGATGCATGCCCTCACACGCCCATGCTTGCTATATACTACGCCCCGATCCGATGGATCTTTTGCCAAACGCCCCCGGCGCCCTTCGCAGAAAGGTGACTGCCCGAAGATGATTAACAAGGATGCTGTCAACATGACGGATTGACGCCCAGAATCCACAGGATCGACCGAGGGACACGTTGGCCGAGGCAAAGGCCGCAGGCACGAGAACGGCGCCCGTCCCTTTCGGCCCCCGGTTTTCACGCGTCATATGATCCAGACTGGGCCGCCGTTGAATGGAGCCATCCCCTACCGAGGTCGGATTTAGCATTCCTGGCTCTCTCGGCCCTGTGCATGGGCTTGGCTCCACAGACACGGCGCGGACTGCTCAGACAGTACGCATCAGTCCGCCTGCAAGCATACGGCAAAATCCCAGACTGGCGCCATGAGGCTTTGCGCATCGCCGCCGGCGGTATGAGACCGATTTCGGCATCGGGCTTTCGTCGGCTTGCTTCTGGACTGGACGGCCTCGGGTCTCGACGCCACCTGCCTAGCGAGAGGTCGCAGCTGCGTCATGCAGGTGGAAGTTGAGTCACACGCGAGTCACACAGTGCACGGGGGCACGAGCCACACGGACAGCTGTTCTAGCGGAGTGGCCTCGTTGCGACAATCGGAGTAGGGTCTCGGTACTGAGCCTCGCGTAGCAGTGTGCCTGGACAGGGCTCTGATTCGAACTTCGTGCCAGGCGGCGTGGTCGTCAAACACATACGGCACAACCACATTGAAATACAGATACATGCTATGACGACGGCGCCTCAGATCTTCGATATCAGAGAAGCGATGTGGGAGCCTAGACTGCTGCACGTGCCCTTTCCGCCGAGATCAGGCGTGATGATAGCCTGGTCTCCCGACCCCAGCGCCGTCTCGATCGCCCGCATCATGGCGTCCGCGGCTTCCGTGTAGCCAAAGTGTTCCAGCATCATCTGCCCAGCCCAGATCATGCCGATCGGATTGGCGATGCCTTTGCCGGCGATGTCGGGCGCGCTTCCGTGGACAGGCTCGAACAAGCTCGGCCAGATGCCGGGAGGGTTGAGGTTACCCGAGGGCGCAACGCCGATGGATCCGGTACATGCCGGTCCCAGGTCGGACAGGATATCGCCGAACAGGTTGCTGTTCGTCAGCTAGCTACTCGGCTACCTGGCCGAGTCAGCTCACCTTCCCACCACGACGTCAAACGTCTCCGGTCGAAGTACAAAGAAAGCGGTGAGGATGTCGATGTGGAACTTGTCGACTCGGACGTCCTCGTACTTCTTCGCCATCTCCACCACCCGCTCGTCCCAGTACGGCATGGAAATGCTGATACCGTTGCTCTTCGTCGCGCTGGTAAGGTGCTTCTTGGGTCGCTTTTGCGCGAGGTCAAACGCGTACTGCAGGACCCGGTCCACGCCCGTCCTGCTCATGATCGTCTCCTGGAGGACGATCTCGCGGTCCGTTCCCTCGAACATCTTCCCTCCGACTGACGAGTACTCTCCCTCCGTGTTCTCCCGGACCACCCAGAAATCGATATCCCCGACCTTCTTGTTGGCCAAGGGGCACTCGATGCCGGGCATGAGCCGGCAAGGACGCAGACTGATGTACTGGTCGAACTCGCGTCGGAATTGGATAAGCGAGCCCCAGAGCGAGATGTGGTCCGGCACTCGAGAGGGATCACCGACCGCGCCAAAGTAAATCGCGTCATACTCTGCAAGCTTGGCTTTCCATCCGTCCGGCAGCATCGCCCCAGTCGCGATGTACCGGTCGCACGATGCCCAGTCGGAGAACTGCTCGTCGAGCTCGATATCGATACCGAAGCTATCTGTCAGTTCTGTGGACATGCGGGGGCGCTACACGTACCGCTCTGCTGCAGCCCTCAAGCACGCCAGCCCCTCAGGCATGACCTCTTGACCGATACCATCTCCGGGGATGACCGCTACCCGAAGCTGCTTCCTGGTCGACCCAGATCCGTTGGTTGCGATAGGCATATTGTACTGTGTGATGAAGAGCGAAAGAGTGGAGGGGCAAGCAGAAGTACGTTGGGACGCTCACATCTGGGGCGATCACGACCTATATACCGTCAGGCTGATCCGCCAGGAGAATAGCAGTCTGGTGGAAACTGCCGGCGCCAGGCAGTTCCCGGCACGGATATACTAACTCCGGTGGTCGTCCGAATGGCGGATCTTGCGACCAGCAGCCGTAAGTCCGGATGGTAGACGAATGCCGACGGCGGCAGGCGCCGCTTCTGAAGTCGTGACGGGTAGTGGACATAGCGAAGACTAGGTGACTGCAAGAGACTTTGATTTCACCGAGGCAGCGCTTACTCTAAGAATACGTCTGATGCTCGACACTTGGCTGCACATCATTCTGGCTCGATCATTGTGGAATGCATGCGGTGTGTACAACAATTGCAGGCCGGCAATGCAAGAAGGAGAAGGAAGCATGCTAGCGCCAAAACTCTTGGAGGCACTCAACCATCTCGGGCCTCAGCTGATCCAGCTTTGACACGCCCATGAGCTGCATGGCCGTGATGATCTCGCTCTCGAGGACTGCAGGGGCTGTCAGCGAATGCTCACTAGCGGGCCACGAAGCCCCACACCACTCACTTCGGACAGCACGGATCGCGCCAACTTCCCCATACGCTGCCTGGGCAAACAAGAACGGCCGGCCGAGTCCCACTCCGCGCGCTCCCAGCGCCAACGCCATCAAGACATCCGCGCCGCGCCTGGCGCCTCCGTCGACGTACACCTCGACCTGCTTCAGAAGCTCTGGATCTTGCTCGTTTATCCTTCGTAAGCTGTCGAAGCCGGCTCGTGCCCTGTCAAGCTGACGTCCCCCGTGATTCGAGAGGATGCAACCCTGAACTCCATAGTCCCGCGCTAAGCGCACATCCTGGTGTGAGTATTTACCGTGTTGCATGCCCGTCGGGGTATTCACCTCGACGCTCGAGACGCCCTTCAGGTATATCGGGACGCCGTCCGCGACCTCCTTCAGCCAAGCGATGTCCTTCCAGTTCAGAGACGGGTCGTGTGGAGGTGCGAAAGTGCGAAACGGCTCCATTCTGCGTCCAGGTTCCGCGCTCCCAGTTGTTCCCTTGAGCTTCTCCACGCTTTGGCGGAAGTCGCCGATGTTGGAGTCTACGGTGACCAGCAGAGCCCTGCGCCGATGTCAGCAGGCTCCTCCTCTGGCGCCATGTTCACTCACCGACAGCCACCGTCAATAGCAGTACGTATGAGCTCCTCCGTCTTGCTCCGATCTGGCCGGACATAGACCTGATACACCATGCCTAGTGAGCTACCGCTAGCCTCGTCCTCTTTCGCTTTCTCGTCGAGAATGTCTGTCAATGGATACGAAGCGACATACGAGACGCCCTGTATAATGCCGGTCTTGGCGGCCTGCGAGATGAGCACCACGTTACGATGAGTCGGACTTACCGCTCGAGTGAGGTTGAGCTCGCCGTCAGGGTGTCCAAGAATCGCATTCGATGCGGGGGAAATGTACAGGGGTAATGCGGATGCCAGGCCGAATATCGTCGTCTGCGGTGCGATGGTCGACACATCCCTCATCACGCGTGGGACGATACGGCATCGCTTGAAGCTGTTCTTGTTGTCGTCCTTGCTGATTCCATCAAGGGCGCCGCCACGGTAGTATTCCGCCGACTGCGAGTTCATCACTGACGCAGCTGCTTCCTGCTCGTTAGTCATAACGTAGAGTAGAACTCATGCTCTTTAGCAGAAGCTCCGCTGAGTGCAAATGCGGCCGCGATCCGACTCACTTCGAACTCGTCCAGGCCTAGTATCGTTTCGACCGGTGGTAGTGCATCTCTCGCCGCCTTCTCCCTCTGCTTCTCTGCTTTTTGCGCCGCTGCTGACTTGGCGGCCGATTCCGGATCGATATACCCCTTGAACGCCTCCGCGGGGAGGTTGTTCTCGATCGTGCCAGGGGGGTGCAGCGAGTTGAAGATTTCACTGAACAGTCAGCGCGCAGGTTCTGCGTCACGTCAATCACAAGCCGAAGCCGCTGGACTCACGAGGCATCACTGCCGGCCTTGGACACTATGACGGCTGCTCCTCCGGGATGATACTCGTGAAAATGGGTAACGCTAGGATCAGCTGCCTCCATGGCGTCCAAAGCCTAGTAGACGAGAGACTCACTCGTACACCTTCCCATTGATGATGATCCAAGCATCTTGGGACAGACAATGCTGTGCGACCTCCTTGGGCGAAATGTACTCTCGAGCACACCTGCTCTGCCGTGATTCGCCTTGATTCGCATCGCCCGCAATCAGGTTGATATTTGACCGGTCCTCACTTTCCAGGGCGACGGGATTCCGCCTCACATGCCACCAAGCCTGTGAGATGAGCACTAGGCAGCTTACCTGGCCACACGTACCAATGCTATGCTGAGACCACCTCCGATGATCAGGGAGCGCAGGTGGGGGGTGTCCGCCGGTACCGGTGCTCTTGTCGTGACGTGCCGCCGGCTGGCGACGTGGCAACGGCCCAAGATTGCGTTGGGGACGGAGCAGGCCTTTCTGAACATCGTGCTGGCTCGTGTGGAAGATCCATGCTACATTGCCCCAGTCACCTGTATAATTATCAACTTTGTGCTACGGCACGTCGGCTGTTCGAAAGGGTACCAAACCCAACGTTATCCCGATGAGCGGAATTAGCCCAGCCGAGTTCCGTATATCCGGGCCGCCCGATATCCTCCTCATCCGTCCGACGCTCATGCTTGGACAGGTCTATGCAGCAGCATAAAGTCGGAGGATGCATAGCACCGTGTACATCATCTTGATCCATTGTAGATTGAAGCATCGAAACCTACCATGACGATCCCCGTGACTTCGCCAACGGCTTCCCGGCCCAAGGTCCTGCTTATGGGTACGTCTGCCAACAGTGCCGAACCGGGTAAGAAGCTCAACAACAGGACCGATGCCATACCTGAAGGACAAGTTTGAGGCCGAAGTCGGACCCTTGGCGGACATTGTCACGTTCACAACAAAGGAGTACGATCAGCTGGAGCAGGATTTCGCGACGATCTACGAAGGCGTGCAGGTGATTTACCATTACCGCAATCCAGGCAGCAAGTTCGGCTTTTTGGGAGACGACTTCTTCCGAGCCATCCCGAAGTCTTGCCAGGCTGTCTGTCATCGTGAGCAAAGCCCCGCGAGCAGCAATTCTCTCCCGTGCTCAATGCGACAGTCGGCGCGGGATACGATGACATCGACGTGCAAGCTGCGAAGAAGCGGGGGATCACGGTGAGTGTCCTCGGATGATCACTGTCCCCGCACACATGGTTCCCTTTTCGGATCCTTCACGCGCTCGCCTAGCGTGGTCGCAAATCTCATCGCTGACCAGGCCAGGTCACACATACACCGTCCGCAGTAGACGACGCGACCGCAACGACGGCCGTCTACCTGATCATCTCCGCCATGCGACAGTTCGCGCGAGCCGAGGTCGCATGCCGGAAGCTGGAATGGAAGAACGACCTTCCTCTGGCACGTGATCCGGAGCAGAAGACGCTGGGCATAGTCGGCCTGGGGGGCATCGGCACAGTGACAGCGAGGCGGCTCGCATTGGGCTGGGGCATGAAGGTCATATACCACAACCGTCGGCCGCTCGCTCAGCCGCCCAAGGACTTCTCTGTCGAGTACAAGGAGAGCCTGGACGACCTCTTGCAGGAAGCTGACATTGTCTCTCTGCATCTGCCTGTGAGTGTAGCGCCGGTCTCGTGGCTTGTCCTCATTGCAGATGAGCGCCGCGACCAAGAACCTCATTGGCCGTCATCAGCTGTCGATCATGAAAGAGGGCAGTGTGCTGGTCAACACTGCTCGGTGAGTCGTGGAGTACCCGAGACGAGCGACCTTTGAGCTGACATCCAGGGGCGGTCTCATCGATGAGGAGGCCCTGTTAGAGGCGCTAGAGACAGACAAGCTGCACGGAGTCGGTCTGGACGTATACCCCTCGGAGCCGCAGATCAACCCAAAGTTCTTCGACAATCCCAAGGTGACGCTGTTGCCGCACATGGGTACAGAGTGAGTGTGGTCGTCATGCGGGCCGTGAGGCGCCGATGATGGCTGACAGCAGAACCTGGGACAGTCGGGACAAGATGATGCAGATGGTCCTGGACAACATGCTTGCTTGCCTCTCGGGGGGCTCACTGCCTAACATCGTGCCCGAGCACCGATAGACGTGGTGTGTGGGGTACGGGTGTGTAGCAATAGAGATGAGTCCGATTCCGTGGGTATATGCAGCCTGTAGACGCTTTGCCGATGCCATGTGTTCGGTGTGTGCTTCACGGCTGTACTTTTCGCCCTCGTTTCAACCAGCTCCGAGCTCACCCGGGACGCTGGGCTGTCGCTGGCATAGTGTGTCATCTCGCTTTCGGCCGCTTGGCATCGAGACATGCTGCACATGCGCTGCACCGTCCAATCTCGGCGCACGGCGCCGTGCGGCCCCGATCAGCGTGTTTGTGCTGGCAGAGCATTGAAGCAGCCGAAGACGGACGTATGTACTCGTGTGTCTCACGGCCTATGTTATAGCCGACCTTTTTAACACCCGAAAGTGCCTTGTCTGGTGTCTTGGGATCCGGCGAGTCGGCCAGCCGGGCATCATGATGAGGCGGTCAAAAGGCACTCCATGTTGTACCATGCACCGAGGATACACGTTCCCGGTGTAGTCCTTCACTCCCGGCTACATCTGCTGCCCCGCTTTCCATGTGCTGCCCGAATGAAACATCGTGCCCTCCTTCCGGAAGTGTTCCAGGCACGGGAGAGGGCCAGATCATCTTCCGGGGATCGATCAGTCATTAGGCGGCAGCGCAGGGAAAGGGCAATCCCGATCATGCCGGCGCCACCGCCAGATCGTTTTACCTCTTTCATCCACTGCTACACCGCTTCGTCGTCGTTGTCCTCAAGCCACCATTCTGCGATACATACCGACTTTGGCCGGGATCTGACCCTCTGCACGCAGATCGACAACCATTACACAGCAGACATGAAGATGCATCGCCCTCTTATTACATCACGAGCAAAATCGCGCAACCCTCTCGTCCGATCGTGTGCGCTGAAGCATTGCCTGAAACAGTCAACATATGCAACATCCCCCTTGATCGTGCTATACCGCCTTTGAAGACCATTCAAGGAACTCGAAGCCACCATCACAGCCTCACACACACGGCCCCGCGCCGGCAGGCACTCAGAACGCCAGTGACCAATCGTACCTGAATGGCCCGGGCTCTGCGCTGCGGGCAACTATATAATCAGTAAGCTTCAGCCCATCCCTCGCTTGCACTACATATCTGCACCTCCCAACGCTTGTACATAGCTCACCCTCCGCCTACTGTGTACCCTCTCGGCCATATTTACAACTAGTACTTTGCACATCTCAGATCGACCGGACTTGCTACACTACACTCCCTCTAACAACAGTCCTTACCCGACATGTTCTCGATCAAAGCCCTCTTTGGTGTTGTGCTCGCCCTGCCCTTCGCGCTCGCCGCCAATGTCACTCTCGACTCGACGTTCGTCTACGAGCTGGACAACGTCCCGGTAGCGTCTCCTGTCATTACCTCGAAGACGGGCGTGAAAGTCAACGGCAGCGTCTACATTGTGGACATGGAGAACACCTCAGCCGCCCAGATGTGAGCCTCGCGTGTGCCACTCAAGACCTTGCAGGCTGATAGGCAGTAAGAAGTACAAGGCCGACGGGAAGACTGTCATGTGCTACTTCTCCGCTGGAACCTGGGAGCCTGGAAGGTGAGTTGCAAGTCTCTACAGGCCATACGTTACCACATCGTCTCACGAGGCACCAAGATTTCAGCTAAGCCCAGGTCCGACGCCAAGGCCTTCGACCCGAAGTGCGTGTGCAAGGGTGCCAAGCTCTCCTCGACGGCATGTTCGACCAAGGACAACAAGATGACGGACTGGAACGAGTGGTGGATCGACTTGCACTCTGACTCGTGCAAGGCCAACGCGCACAATGTCATGTCGGGACGTATCCAGGCGGCCAAGGCTAAGGGATGCGATGGAGTGGACCCGGACAACGTCGACAGCGTAAGCGCCTCATGTCCTGCCGGTGTGGCATCGCTAAAGGCAGTACATCAACACGGACGAGCAGAAGCACGGCAACACCGAGAAGGACCAGGTCGACTACCTGCTCTGGCTGTCGAGTACCGCCCGCAATGCCGGTATGCTCATCGACCTGAAGAACGGCGGTGATCTGCTCGACAGCGACTACACCGCTGAGATCGTCAAGGCCTTCGACTTCTCCGTCATCGAGCAATGCGTGAGTCAGGGGACTTGCGGCTGTGGCACGGTTCAGCGCTGACTTACAGCACAAGTACAACGAGTGCGACATCTACTCGCCCATGCTCGCTGCTGGCAAACCCAACTTTCAGATCGAGTACGGAACCAACATCAAATCATGCCCCAAGCTCAAGAAGGGCCAGCACCTGCTTGTCTACAGTCAGGACACGCTCGACACGAGCAAGATCACCCGTGTGTGCAACTAGATGACGGACAATAAGGACAATGAAGGAGATGACGGAATTATCTACAAACCGCATGGCGGATGTATACTTGATGTAATGCATTGGATCGACTTGACTCGCTGTATGTTTAGACTGTGTTGGCAGACTGTCTTGAGCTTCACTGTTCAACTCCCCTGCTCTTCCAGCCTGCCAGGTCAGGTCCCACTCCATATCGCTCTCCTCCGAACCATCGTTTCCACTGGTCCTCGTTGTGAGCGATAACCACCAAGACATCATCCCGCGCTTGACACGCCCTCAGGCCCTCTAGGTTCTTCTGCGCCGCGTCCACGTCCTCGTAGAATTGATGGGACGGCTCGACTGACTCGTCCTCGCCATATGCGCGGAACTTGCCAAACGTCCGATGAGCGTGCTCTGGCTCCGGGGACAGCAGAAGTGTATGATGACACCCGTCCGAGGCCAGCAAGACGTATTCGTCCGTACCCGTGCGGACTAGCAGGCTGGTGTGCCCGGGCGTATGTCCATGAGCGTCGACGATGAGGACCGAGCCGTCGCCGTATAGGTCGACCGAATCGTCAAACGCCGCAACGGGGTGTTTCTGGCCATCCGCCCCGAACCGCACAGGAACGACGCGGCCATCGTCCGACTCTTGCTTCAACGCCTTCAGGCCATCCAGGTCATCTGCGCCGATGTAGAAGGTTGCTTCGGGAAAGAGACTGGGATCGCCCGTGTGATCCCAGTGCTTATCTACGCATGAGCTGGACCTCGCATGATTACTTCTGGGAGCTCACGGGAGATGAGCACCTTCTTGATCTGGTCTGGCGAGACACCGACACGCTTCAGGCTATCCGTCACCTCCTCTTCAAAGTGCGCCTCAAACTTGTCCAGGGACGGGTCCGGGAAATGCTGCTTGAGGTCGCGCCGTATACCGAGATCCCACACGATGTACTCGTTGGTGTCAGGGTGGTGTATCAGGAACACGAATGAAGGTCGGCGAGTGCTGGGCAGAGTCAGCGCTTGATAGGTAGCCTGCGTAGTCCTACAGAAGCGGACAGCTAGACTTACGCCTCGCTGCTTCCTCCGGATAGCCATTCTGACTCAATCAGGATGAGGCTGCTCTGCACGATCGGCCAGACGGAGCAGGACGTGTCGCCCGCTGGCAAACCGCGCCAAGGCACGGATTGGGAAGTAGACATCGCCGAAGGAATGCGCAAGTGCAGTGCGTAGCAATGAAGATGACAGTGCGGAGTTGAGATCGGCTGTCGTAGTAAGATGTGACCTGAGGGCCTGCCTCGGGATCTGGTGGCCTGATGAGCGCATGGCGAGATCTACGGGTCCCCGCACCGGCGATCTGATCTGCGCCGCTACTATTGCCGAATCACAATCTACTTGCCGGCCCTATCACTAGGTGTTCCTGTTGATGGAGCCGGCTTCATTGTGATGGCCCTGTGAACATGGCTAGACAATACGCGAGCGACTGAATGCCAAGCTCGCTGCACCTGGGTGCTCTGTCTCATAGCTTGGCAAGAAACTCGGAGGACGCTCGCTGATTTGAACCCGAAGGGGTCACCGCGGGCTGGCGGCATTGGCTTTGTACACTTCACCGTGGTGTTCAGCTCGCGAAGGCGTGAGCATTCGTTTCGTCCACGTGGATCGACGGGTCGAGGCGTTTAGCTCGGCTGTAGCCAATCCTCTTACCCTGACCGCACCTCGTTTGCTATATGTTCGGCGAACAAAGGTTGAGATGCCTTCGAATCAGAGTGGTCCCTGCTGCTCTTTCCGGCGTAGCGATTTGGTCAGATGCTGTTTGGCACCTAACATACTGATACTCTCGACAAAGCAGCAGCCGGACGGAGTGTATCCGAGTGCAATAACACCATCCCTAACAGCGATTGGCGGCGCCAGGGTGAAGACGAGGGTCGAGGCTGAAGAAGTCACGCTGTCATCTACCCAGGGCAATGCTGCCTGCAGGTGCGCCAGCTTAGTCCACCTTACTCCACGGTACCGCAGAGTATGATCAGCCGAAATAATGGCGCAGTGCGTTTTTGCGGGCGCAACAGCCATCGTCGGAGGAATACTTTTGAGTTCGTGGGTTCGTCATGGCGTACATACAACTCGGTCGTGATACATCCGCGGTCGGTACAATGGCGCTCGAGCTCCAGCAAGGTTCATCGCTTCGCAGACGGCGGGCTGGAGGGTGACATACCGTGTCCGATTCCACCCTCGATACCGTCCTGCATGAGGTCTTGTATGGAGTTCTCCAGCGAGTCGATCCGGGCAGACATGTTGTCCACTATTGTCAGCTTGGATTGACTGCTGCGCGAGGAGTTGTGCAAGTTGGCGACATGGGAGACCGCCTCTGCTTCTGAGGGCAAGGACACGGTATCAGTAATGGCCTGAGGGTTGCGCGCCCACGTACTTCTTGACCTGGCGATCAGCATATGTCCCATCAAATCACATAACAATAGCTTCACACACGCACAGCAGTTGCTCGCTCATGTCATCGAATTTCGTCTCAAGCTGGCTCAGCAACGTATCGACCTGCACATGAGCCCATGTCCCCATGGGTCGTGACGCGACACTGGGTTACAGCACCCCCACTCACGAAGCCGCACAGCTCTGCTGGGCTGACCACATCCTTCGCTGCGTTTGCACTGGCTCCCGGCGCGGCAGTAGATCTGGACTTGACAGGTGACCCGTTGACCGGCTGGTCGTTTGGGCCCTTGCCAATTGTGGAAAGGCGTTTGATGTTGGAGGAGGAAGGGACGAGCGCGGCCGTATTGGGCGTTGGCGAATCGACCATACTGCTCCGTGACCTCAGCTAGATGTGTTGAATCCTTCTGTCGCAACTGCAACAAGAGTAGTCTTAGTCGTAAGCGGGGTCGTTAAGCAAGATGTCGCTCGTAGTCGTCTCAGTTGGCAATGTTGTTGTTGATGATGAACGCAACAAGTCGAAAAGTCCAGTCACTGTGTTTTCGTAGACTAATTCAACTTTGGCTCATCCACACTACTCTGCTTGATCACTTTGCTATCAGCTCG
Source organism: Papiliotrema flavescens NRRL Y-50378 (assembly GCA_000442785.1). Taxonomy (NCBI): domain Eukaryota; kingdom Fungi; phylum Basidiomycota; class Tremellomycetes; order Tremellales; family Rhynchogastremaceae; genus Papiliotrema; species Papiliotrema flavescens. Next base: position 35,421 of record CAUG01000124.1, read on the forward strand.
ACCCCTGGACGTCAAAGGGGATACTACGAGGCCCAATGCCTGGAAGATAGCTGTCTGACCTTTCTACACGTACAGGCGACCAGGAGCAACCCGCCCGGATACGCGTACCGTCATGCCTCGCTTACCCAACTTCCTCATCCACCTTTCGGCCTTTGTCCGGCCTCATCTCCTGCGACCGGACATTAGAGTACCCAGTGAGTAGGCTATTTTTGATCTCATTGTTTGGATCTCACAAATAGACATCGGGTATGTGGACTTCGGAGGTCTGAGAAGCAGAGGTTACAACGCCGTGGTGGTGGACAAGGACAACTGTGTGGTGTGTCTGCCGCTTTGGCGTTCCCGCATGAAGTAGCTGTAGCTGAATCCCAGACTTTGCCTGACTCTGATGAAGTATATCCGCCGTTTCAAGTACGTCGGTCCGCAACAGCATGTGCGCGAGGCTGACTGACAGGATGCCTGGAACAGTCTCTTGCGAACATTTCCTGCGGGTCGAGTTCTGGTTGTGTCCAACTCCGCGGGTACGAAGAAGGACCCTGGAGGTATAGCTGTATGTTGAGGACCTTCGTACCTTCCCATTGACCCATGAACTCACTTCAGGCCGAAGCTGTGTCGCTCAATCTGCGCTGCCCGGTCCTCATGCGTTCCACACCCAAACCCGGCTGCTCGCCCGAGATCATCTCGTACTTCCGCGGACAGCTCGGCAACCCTTCAACACTGCGTGGTCGGATCCACGAGGGCACCGAATCTATCAAGCGTCTGGAGAAGGACGACGAGGATGAGATCATGGGCAAATACATCGCCGACATGGAGCAGCAGCCTCTGCTCGGACCCGTCACCGGTCGGAAGGAGGAGCAGAGCAAAGGCGACGCGTTGAGGGACAAGATGGTCCTGCACCAGGCGAGCTCGTCTCTCAGATCCGCGGAGAAAAGGCAGGATACGGTGCGCGCCGAGGCAGAGTCGACCGACAGCAGGGCAGAGGAGCCATTGCGCATTCTCGTCATTGGCGATCGACTGTTCACCGACACACTGCTCGCTCATCGTCTATCGGTCACTCTGCCAAAGCCTGCCAATTCGCTCCCCTCGGTCTTGTCCATACATACGACGACGCTCCCGCAGCCGAACGATGTCCGCTTCTTGCGCTGGATCGAGGACAAGCTATCGAAAGGGCGGCTGAAAGAGGGGCCGACGGATTGGGGAAGATACGTGCGCGACCCATATGCCGACTTGTCTATCCCTCCCCTTGCGCAGATCGAGGCGCAGCCGAAAGTCACGCTGAAAGAGCGGTGGAGCGATCTGAAGGAAGATGTCGCGCGGAGCAGATTGCAGTGGGATCCCCGGACATGGAGGGTCTTCGACCTGACTGTCGGAGCGGGTAGGGGAATAAGGTGGACTGGAAGGAAGTTCTGGGCGTTGGTGCGACAGGACGGCGAGGTGTTCCGACAAGCGATGTCAACGCCCAAGGAGGAGGCTAAGATCGTTCAGGCGGTAGTACCGCCGGCTCAGACTGCGGGAAAGAGCATCAAACCATCAGCATAGATCATACACACCATGCATCTTGGGCCCGGCTGCATGACTGCTGTCCACTCAATGGACGATACTACTTCTGCGGTAGCCCCATCTCCTCGGCATCGTCATACTCTCCCGCCGTGCCGTCATCCCACCCCTTAGGCTTGACGACGTTACCCCAGTCGACCAAATTCAAGAAGCGCTCCATCTGGTCCACCACCTCGCCGTCGCCGCCCGCCGACTTGGCCTGTCCCGTCTGTACGTGTGGTTTGGGTAGTTTCGTGATTGGACGTAATATCGTCTGACCACCCTTCCATATCAGCCCGTGTTCCCTTCTGCGCGCGCCTTCGCGGGGTCGCCCACTCAGTACGGCGCAAACCTCGCGCCAGGGCCTCCTCCACTGTGGAAATCGCTTCTCACCCTGCCACCATTTGCGCCCGCATCATCCTGCTCGTCCCCGCCATTGCCGTTACCGTCCGCGTCTCCACCTTCGACTTCTTCCCAACCCGCCTCGTCGTCATCGTACTCGTCGTCGTATTCCGGTCCGTCGGCCATGTCCCCGAACCCGAAAAACGAGCTCGGCTCGCCGTTGGGCATGAGCGAGTCGTGCAGTGCCGAGCAGCGGGACAACGCCGAGAATAGAGCTTGTACTGTACGTCAGCTTGCTACCGAAGGCTGAAGCGCGGACGTCGCCAGATGACCGCGATCAGACACGAAATCGTCGCCCTCGCACTCACATTGCTCCTCGCCGACGTATATCCGGACTTCTCGCATTGCAGTAAACTCATCATCCTCATCCTCCTCGAATCCATCCTCCTCGGTATTACCATTCCCATTCGTCTCGTGGCCGTTCTGCCCCTGCTGTCCCCCCTTGGCATGCATCGCTGGGTTTCTCGACTCGTCCACCTGGCAGTATACATGCGCGGCCCCACTTGAGCTCGCCGGCGTGAGGGCGTGCAGCGTCAATGCCGGGAAAGGCAACGAGAAGCCAACGAGGCCGTCAGTCGGTAAGAACGAAACGGCGCTGACGTCAGTAAAACTCGGCTTCAGACGGTACAGCTTGCACGTACGCTTCAGTGACCCATAGCCTACCGAAGACCTGCTGTCCCGCTGCCCAGCCCTCAAAGCCGACTACCGGGCTGATCTCGACTTGCGCCTGTTCCTGCTGGAATCGGAGGATCGGTGGGTTCTGGTCGAAACGCAGTGGGGTGGATGTTGTTTGAGCATCGTACTCCTCGGGCGTGATCACCGACGGGACGGTAGTGAGTGTCGCAAGCATGGTGCGAGTCTGTTGATCGATGTTGGGTGGAATTATGGAAACTTCCAGCTTGTCGGCTATGGTCAAGCACTGTTGATCGAGGTATGCGGCGGCGATCGCCGATTCGACATACCGCTGCAACTTCTGGGTGGCTCAGGCTGATTGTTGAGGCAACTCTCAGGCCGCAGATGGACTCATGGAGCAGCGAGTGTGCAGCTTGGAGACAAAAGTGAGTGGACTGTCGATGCGCAAATGATACGTGCGCAAAGTTGGAGATAGCGCGATTGCTAAGCAAGGCTTCGGCACTTTTTTCTATAAAACAAACGGAATCTTGTGCTATGCGGAACGCAAGCCTGTGTCTGCAGGTATTCATTGCATCGATACGACCCGCACGTATTGCAGCGCAACATCACATGCGTATACAAATACATAGCCCATCTCGCCAGCGACTGGCATGGCCCCCATAGTTGCAGGCGATACTGAGTGGCGATTCGATCATCAAGTGGCGAGAGGCAGACAGGTGGCAGTCAATCCTTCAAATGACGCGCTCCTGTATCCGGCCGGCTGCGATCGCATCGAGAGCATCCCACCGTTGATGAGGACTGCGCCACGAACGCACGCCAGCTTCAGGATGCTGGTCTAGGACGTCTGCAAACAAATCTCGAAGCCGTTTCCGCGCTGTACCACTTTGCCCGCAGGTGTCTTTCGGCTTCGGCTATCTCCGCCTCGGGATCGTTCCCGAGCCTTGCTTCGGCCCGGCACGGCTCATCGCCATCTATACCAATAATCACGGTTTCAACATATACCAACGTCGACCATGGCCGAGAACATATCAGAAGCCAGCAGGCAAGCATAAACACATCCTTCACCTCATCATTATCCCAACGGCACACCGCGCAGACACGCAGCGCTCTTCGACAGCTATGACAATCCCTCCAGCAACACCCCCCGTTCTGCCGCATGGCATTTACTGTCCAAGTGTCAGCTTCTTCCGCTCGACGGCCGAGCAAGAGCTCGACACGGAGACCTTTGCTAAGCATGTTGAGTTCCTGGCCAAGTCGGGACTGCAGGGAATCGTGATCGGTGGGTCCAACGGCGAGGCCGTCGCGCTGGACCGAGAGGAGATGGTCGAGGTGAGTAGCGCTGTCCGCGATGCTTGTCCTTGAGCACGTCGCTCACACGACAGTCGATCAAGATCGCTGCTCAGGTTTTCAAGCAGCACGCGCCGCAAGGGACGATCGTCGCTGGCACGGCAGCTGCGCAGACAACGAGAGAAGCCATCCAGCGAACGCGCGAAGCAGCGGCAGCTGGCGCCGAGTTCGCCCTCGTTCTCCCGCCAAGCTACTACCCCGGAGCCTTGACGCCAGCCGCCATTCAGTCATTCTACGAGGAGGTGAGTGTACGAAGTACGCCATATGCCAGCCATACTGATGTACAGGTTGCCGACGCGTCACCCATCCCACTGATCATTTACTCGTACCCGGCTGTATCCTCCGGCATCGTGATGGACACCGACCTGGTCGGGCGACTTGCTCAGCATCGAAATATTGCCGGTATCAAGCACACAGATCACGAAGTCGGACGCATCGCGCGAGAGGCGGCAGTCGTGGCCAAGTCAACTGGTTGTGAGTGAAGCCAGCCGACTTGCTGAAAGCGCTAACGCGCAGCCTCCTTCACCGTACTAGGTGGGGCGTCTGACTATCTTATCGGAACGCTGTCAGTGGGCGGAAAAGGTGCGATCACTGGCATGGCCAACATCACACCTCGAGTGCTTGTGAAGATCTACGACCTGTTCCAAGCCGGGGAGCGAGAGCAAGCGTTGGAGCTGGCTGGCGTTGTATCGAGGTCAGAGTGGGCCATCGGCAAAGGCGGTATCCTGGGCACCAAGGTGAGTCGTGGCCGAGGTTTCCTTTTTCTCGCGATAGAGTTCTGCCAGGACACAGAGTCGTGCCGATCACTAACTCGCAGCACGCCATTCAGTGGGCTAACTCATACCCTTCATCCGCTGCCGCCGGCCGCAAACCGCTACCCAGCGTCGTGGATGCCGTGAGAGCCTCGGTGGAGTCTGAGTTGGAGGATATCGTTGCCTTGGAGCGAGAATTGGAAAGCGCTGCCGGGGCTATTCCTGTCAAGTCGAAGCGGAATGGCCATTAGCCATCGTGGCCAACGGGCACCGAGACAGACGAGGTGCGCTAGGCATGCATCGATAAATCGTGACAACGATCTCCAAATGGCTGTTCGGGTTGGCTGTACCTACAGGGTCGCTGCCAGGAACAGTTCAAGTGACAAGAAGGTTGGGGAGAATTGGCAGACAGAATCAGGCAAGCATGGTCTCGTGACGCTTGCTCACCCACAAGCTGCCACTCACAGGCAGGCTGACCAACTCAGTTTCAAGCGATGCGAGTGCTTAAGTGCTGGCATCAACAGCCTCGCGCCCTCCCAGGAAGCAGCCGGGTCCTTCGAAGTGTCATGTGTCACGCCTCTCTTCCCCAGCTTTCCAGAGGCAGCTCGCTCCTGCTGTATGTATACACGGCCTTCCACCTGAGCCGAGTGGTGCGATGTGGTCTCAGACGCCAGCCATGGTGACCATCCGTGAGCAGCATGCCGTTTCATCTGATCAGGTGGGTATTCCTCTAGACGTGTCGTACTCAGGACAAGTAATGTAAACAAGAACATGTCCGTGCATCGCGCAAGATTCACGCAGATTCGCGGCGTCTACAAAGCATCTGGATGCATACTATGCTTCAGATATGGTCTCGTCTCCGGAGGCGATATATGTGTCTCTGATGTGGCCTATAGAGGTTTCAGTCACGACATGAGCCATGAAAGCACCGCCATCGCTCGTCACCTCGACCTTGATAGGCGCCCGGAAGCTGTACTGCACTCGGACGAAGAGCACGCTGTAGCTAGTTCCAATGCTCACGTTATAGCGCGGCGGGTCAAACGCGGCTTGGTAGATGGTCGTATGAAGCTGCGTCGCGGTACACAGGGGACCCAGGCGGGTTGAGCCCGCCGCTTCCATCGCCTCCCAGATTCGCGAACGCTGTGCCATGAGAGCGCTGAATACAGATCTGGGGTGCTGGATCGGCACATCGCTTAGCCCAGCCCATACGCTTCGTGCCAATTGTTGTTCGAATTTTGGTGGCATGTGTTTGTTCAACGGCGCCATCTGATACGATCTCAGGCCGACTCAGTGCTCGTGAAAGATCAAGTTGGCTGATACAAAGAGATTTGACCTCACGACTGAACTTTGCTATCGCCACTCGCAATTCTGCTCAAGAATGTGTGAGCCAGGCTTGTCCTTCGAACATTACCCATGATAAAAAGCTCAGTCTCAGCAAGCGAGAGCCGGATGGAGCGCCGTGTCACTCCCCTCGAATCGACTCGCGCAACCCCCACCCTGTACCTGTAGCTCGCTTTCTGGAAAGGTGAGTAGAAGACTTGTGCCGAGCATGTCGGATGCAATTCTTTGACTACTGTAAGCCCGCCCCCCAAACACTCGTACACGTGAGCTGAATAGTACCGGCAGCTCGGTTGCCCGACTGCCATCCAGAGTCTTGGGTCTTCGATCGCCGGAGTTTAGCAGAAGAGCGCGCGATAGCGACAAGCGGTTGGAGCCACATACTCAGCACGCAACAAAAGCCTCAATTTACAATCGCTGGAACTCCATTTCGCGCATGACTGCGCCAAAACGAGGTGGTAGAGCACGATCGAAGTCCCCAGAAAAACCCGGCGCATATACGACGAGATATGCATGACAGGGAATGCCCATTGCATCGCACGAAGCTGCGTCGATCCCACGCTCGATTCTCACGACGAGGCAAGCTGAGCAATCTCACAGGACGGGTAGCACGGTCAGGTGTATCTGGACGGAGGAGGACACAGGGAAGTTCTCGATGTAATTGCCATCAAGGGCGGCTGTCAGCATCCGGGTTGGGGCGAGACCTCAGCCCTAGGACTGACAAGAGGCCGCGTTGTAGCCTCGTGTGCGCCGAAGAGTCGACTCCGACCGGGCTCCAAACCCCAGAGTCGACCACGTCCCTGCGTGCAGAGTTGACCACGTTTTTGGCGCCAACCGCACTTTCGTAGCTGGGAGGAGGGTCCACCGGATTTTCTTCGAAGGCCTCTTCGCCTTTCATGGACGGGAGTGCAGAAGTGACGTTGACAGCTTCATTGCTTGTCTGAGACGAGGCACCATTGCTGACGCGCGTCGGTGTCCCACTCGATTCGCCATCGTTGCCAACCCCGACTCGGGCCGAGCCATCAGTGTCTGATCGCCCCCTCGAGGTCTTGCGAGTAGGTGACATCTCGACTGAGTAGGGTACGAGGCTGAACTCTCCCTCGAGAACATTCGACCAGTAGTACGTCACAATGGACACTGAGTCCAGCGATCCGTCAATACCACGTTGGACGTTTTCCACGCGTATGGTGACATCCAATGGTTTGAGATTTGCGTGTGCAATGGGAGCGAAAATGCCTCGGCTTTGGCCCATGATCTCGTGGAGTACTGTCTCCCGCTCCTGGTCGCTAACGAAGGTGTCCCTCAAACTTCTTTGCACTTGCTCCGACAAGATTGGAATGAAACTTCGGTAGGCTTCTTCTCTGGTTCCGGGAGTGGAGCGTAGCCAGGGGAAATCCCCAAGATTGGTTGCTGGATTGTTGGATGAGCCCATTGCAAGTGAGGTGCGCGCGGGGCAAAGGCAGGGGG
>CAUG01000125.1:0-22857 GCA_000442785.1 Papiliotrema flavescens NRRL Y-50378
GGGAGGGCTCGGGTGATGTGGGCGGTGAGGTCCTCTCCCTGCGAGTCAGTTCTGCTTCCAGCAACGACGGCTCGACGCACCTGAGCGTCGCCGGACTTGGGCTTGCCGGCCTTTCGGGGGAAGACGACGAGTCGGGATCGGTACTCCTTCAGTCGCTCGACATTGAGCGATTGTCCCTCCTCGCTCTTGCTCCTCCTTCGGTGGTCAAAGACGATGCCGAGACCCTTGGCCTCCTTCTTTCGGATGCCGGCGAGCTTGAGCTCGGAAGTGGTGAATCCTCGTCCCTCTGCGACTGTCAGCAAAACTTTGCGCCCGTGTTCCAGTCCTGCCTCGACGCACCCCTGATTCGGATGTTGTATCGCTGGGTCGGGCATCGGACGGCGGGTCGCAGTCGCTGGAGCGGGGCGGCACCGGAGGCGAGGGCCTTCTTGGATCGAGCGACTCGTCGAGTCTTCTTGGATCCGGGCTGGTCGAACTGGGCGTCAACATTGCTCCTCCAGCTACGGCATCCTCGTTCCAACGCACCCAGGTCTTGACCCGTCGCTGCCAGTCCTTTCGGAAGTGGTTCTTCTGCAACTGGTTGTTGTGCTTGACCTAGAGGGTTAGCTCCTGTGCGACGTGGATCCTCCAAATATGCAACACACCATCTTGCCGGTTTCTGAAGATTAGCACGAGTCTAGGTGTTGGTTACGACGAGGATTGACGAGGGTATGCTAAGGGGGTTGGGTGCGAGCGAGACTCACTTGATCGTCACTAACTTGAGGGATGAAGGAGCTGTATGTGCCAATTCGTGCAAAATCGCAAGTACCACCCAGCGAGCACCGAGCGAGCGAGCGAGCGGCACCAGACGCAGAGACACACCACACACCGCACACCGCACACTGCCCAGCAACCAGCAGCCAGCAGCCAGCAGCAGCCAGCCAAGCCGCATGCGACCCACCCACCGCCGCCGCTGGCCATAGACTACCACCCAGCCAGCCAATAATCCGCCACAAGCCGCCGGAGTTTCACGGCGAAACTTTTCTCTTACTCTCAACCCAGCGCATTTGCCACCCTACATTGGCAAACACTTCCACGTCACTGCGCGATACATCTGCTTCCGCTCATCGCCGCCCGCTTGCGAGCCCGCTCATAAACACACACCCGCCTTCACGTTCGACTTTAACGCAAAATAAATTCTACTCAAAAGCACCTGCCGTCTGTAACACTCCTCACTTCAGATATTCACATATCCGCTTGCGAGTCGAGTCACCCGGGCGTTGGGCCGTCATACTGTAGAAGAGAACGATAACATCATACGGAGCTTTGGGTGGATCGTCTGGCCGTACCCAAAAATTGGGACGCGATGCTGGGGGGTCCAAGGCCTGTCTGACATTCTGGTACGCATGTGTGCTGTGGTCTATATGCAACAGTTAAGCAGGATCATTGTTCATGGTTTGCGCGACGTGCTCGAGCTCGGGGCGGTGGCTCGAGAAGGAGGGGGCCATGTTCACCGGTTCCGTCGGAACGCGTTGATCGCGTGGGACTCATGTGCGGCGGAACTACGGACGGGGGAGGAAAGGACGGGTCAGAAGAGCCTGCATAGACGATCGCCCGTAGCCAAGGCGGACGTCTTGACTGACCCGGTGTTGCAGTCCCATCTGTCGGCGAGGCGCGGAAGCCCGAGTGCATAGACTGAACGCTGGCGGCGAGAAAAACCCCTTCAGCCGAAACAGTGTGGCTGAATTACGCTGGGCCGCGCGTTCGTTCAAGCTGCGTCCGAATGATGCCACTTGACAGACGGGTTGTTTCTATACTTTGCGAGCTAGTAGATTGTCGTAATCATGCAAGAGCCAGCGCTGAACCCATGACGCTGACCGAGGCGAGCCGAGAACGGGGATGACTGGGTGAAGCACTCGCGTCGTTCCAAGGACATTAGCTCCCTCTCGTCCGTCCGGTAGATCACAATCGTTCTTCGACGTCTGTTACGTCCCTGGCATTCCCGCCTCCTTTAACACCGTACCTACCCTTGACATGCCTTTCTGTTCTCTGTCCGAATGTTACTCACATTCAACCCCTGATCTCAGCCCTTGAAGCCCCTCACCGGCGCCAGCATGACCGGATTTGCCACCATCAAAGGCGTCGCGGAGAACAAACATGGCTCTCCCGTCCGCTCATTCTCTTCAAGTCTCAACGCAGCCTGCAGAAGGTAGGAGCCCCTGACCGGCTGTTCCATTCGACATCAGCAGTATGGTGACCGAGCCCTTGTGGCGTCCGCGAGATGACGATGGCTATGAGTTGCGTGATCCAACGTTCGCACAAAGGAGTCTGGGCAAGGAGCCGACCATACCAAGGGGCCAAGCACGGACTAGGCACACCCACCGCAGAGTCCTCTTACCCCGAAGCTGCTCCGCTTACTGAACGCTCTCAACACCCAACACCTTTGAGGCGCGACACCTGCCGACTGGTACGCACTCCTTTGAGCCCTTTTCGAATCGTGCCACTCCATTTTCGAATTGGCCATACGCCACCCTCCCTCAGCATCACCGACCTCGTTTACATTTTATCGAATCCACACCATCGGCCCAACTCTCTTTTTTACCCCACACTCGGCGGCCCGTCATTTCCGCGTTCAGATACACACGATCGGTGCGGACCTTGCGGAAACGTAGTCGCACGCCCGGGGCACATCGCTAAACGTTTCTTGGCATCAGGCGCCACGCAGCCTAAAACAGATTCGAGTTCGCTTGACACTGACCCCAGCTCTCGGCCTCGTCCACGCGATCTATCCGTACTGACACTTGGACAACCGTATCGGTCACTGTGCTGCTGCTTGAGAGCATGCTGCGGTGTCGTACGTGATGAGCCGGGCACTCGGTCTCGGCGCGTTCGTTCGAAATACCATCGATCGCGCTTGGAATTACCCTGGACGGTCTTCGAAATCATCCTCTTTGGCTGACCAAGCCATTGGCGATTACTGACCGGACGAACGATGAGGCACTGTACCTGACGGACTGGAAGTGTAGACCGGTGGCGCCACGCATCCGTACCCCGCATTCTCGTCGGGCAAGTCGGCACGTCAAAGCTGAAAAACATGTATAAAGCGGAGCAGGGGTTCACTAGCATGAAGCCCCAGACTCCCCACGAGTGCCCCGCTTGACCGACCGCACTTGAGCACACACTCGATTGATCCACCATGTCTCGACACGAAGTAGTGGAGGTCTTACCGGACACGTCCTCAATGAACGACGAGAAGAAGGACGCGACTTACCAGGCGGATGTGTCTGTGGGCGTGGATGAGACGGTCCAGCCGAGAGAGCAGGAGACTCTGCGGGCATTGAAGCCGAGGCAAATCTCGATGATTGCCATCGGCGGCGCCATCGGTAGGTCTGACAAGGGTATTGAGCTGCGCTGAATGTAGGCACCGGCTTGGTGATCGGATCTGGCAGCAGTCTTGCCCGCTCTGGACCCGGTAGCATGTTCATCTCTTACATCGTCATGGGCACCGTCTGTGAGTTCTTATCCTACGCTTGGATCTGTCGCTCACCGAAACCAGGCTTCGGAGTCATGCTGGCCCTCGGCGAGATGAGCACAAAGTACCCGTCCAAGAAAGGATTTGCCGGACACGCGACGCGATGCGTTGACCCGGCCTTCGGCTTCGCAACCGCCCTCATCTACCTCTGCAAGGTGAGTCTCGCCAACGCACCGACCATCAGCTCACACCAGTACCTCATTATTAGCCCTAATCAGATCATCGCAAGCAGCCTGGTGCTACGATACTGGAACACATCCATCAACGGCGGCGTCTTCGTCACCATCTTCATCCTCTTCGTACGCACCGCAGACGTTACCCGAGCGATAACTCATGCCAGGTCTTCGCGATCAACTGCCTCGGCATCAAGTGGTTCGGCGAAGTAGAGTATTGGAGCAGTCTTATCAAGATCATCACCCTCACCGGCTTGATCCTCTTGGGTCTGATCATCGACCTCGGCGGGATCCCCGGTCAGCCACGACTGGGCTTCAAGTACTGGCAGGACGGACGAGCCTTCAAGCCGTACAAGCTCGAAGGGGACAAGGGCAAGTTTCTCGGGTTCGTCAATGCCCTAGTGCTGGCGCTTTTCGCGTATATGGGCACCGAGCTCATCGGTGTGACGGTCGGCGAGGCCAAAGTGGGTGCAACGCGAAGGGCTTGAGCTGGGTTGAAGCTCACCCCCAGAACCCGCGCAAGACAGTCCCGGCCGCTATCCGCAAGACCTTCTACCGGATCCTGTTCTTCTATATCATCGGCGTACTTGTCGTCGGCATGATCGTCGACTCATCGTCGTGAGTGCGAAGCCTGCATCACGAACACGGCTCACGCCAGGCCCCTGCTCGCTCAGGCATCGAAGAAGGGCACAGCGGGAGGCGCCTCGGCGTCTCCCTTCGTCGTTGCCATCCAGGCGGCCGGGATCAACGTCCTGCCCAATATCATTAATGCCTGGTCAGTGTTCCTTGACGACACGTCCGATTGCCGGTGCTCACCTCCAAGTCTGCTGGTCTTTACGCTTTCCGCGGCGAACTCGGACCAGTACATCGCGACGCGCACACTGTACGGTATGGCCAAGGACGGCAACGCTCCCAGGATATTCACCAAGTGCAACAGCCGTGGGGTCCCTTGGTGAGTGGAACAACCAGTATGCTCGCTTCGTAGTTCACACCAGGGTCGCGTTCACGTTCACCGGGTCCTTCATGGGCCTCGCATACCTCGTCACCTCCTCCGACTCGCTCAAGATCTTCGGCTACTTTGTCAACTCGGTCACGATCTTCGGGTCTCTTATTTGGGTAAGCCTTCCTACGCCCTGGCTATCATACCTGACCCCAGATTTGTATCCTCTCCAGCCATGTCGGGTTCATGCGGGGCATGAAGGCACAGGGCATCCCTCGATCGACTTTGCCCTTCATCGCGGTGAGTCTGACTGCAGTAGCACTGTCAGATGGCTGACCTCGCAGCCCTTTCAGCCGTACCTCACCTACGCGTCTCTGGGCCTCACCGTCCTACTCTCCATCTTCAAGGGCTTCGACGCATTCATGCCCTTCGACATCAAGACATTCATCACCTCGTACATCGGCATCCCCGTCTTCGTCTTCGGCTACCTCGGCTTCAAGCGTAAGCTGAAGATGGCGTCCGCTGCAGTATTTAACGTCAGTGATCAAGGGCACCAAGTACGTCAGGCTCGAAGAGATGGATCTCACTTCGGGATCGCGCGAGTTCGAAGACCTTGACGAGGATGAGACGGAGGAAGAAGTCCGATACAAGGAGCTCAACTGGAAGCAGAAGATCGTGTACCAGCTGAAGAACTGGTAGACGTTCGCTCTGTCGTCTTCCAACGCAAACACGCGTCAATATCGATGCATACTCTTACATTGCCCGCAGAGCAGGAACACATGCCGTCGATCTACTCCGCATCGCGGACGGGCGTCGGGTGCGCCTCCAAGCCCTCGTACGCCCTGTACACCTTGTCGTCCACCAGCTCCCCGCGCTCCTTCTGCGTCTGCCACGTGTCTGCCATGAGCCCGGACCATGTCTGCCCATTAGACCACTGACATCGCTCTCTCCACTTGCCCGCCCGCTGCGCAGCGATCTGCAGGGCAAGCAACTTCGACATGACCCTGCTTCCCGCCAGCGCGCCAACCAGGAAGAACATGTTGGGGATGTTCGACTCCCTCGCAACGCCCCGGATCTCGCCCTCGGCATCAAGCCCCCAGACTGGGTTGAACGTGTTGGTATACTTGTCGCCCAGGGTCGCTCGCACCGTGTCGGGAAAGCCGGTGTATCCCGTCGCGAACACGACGACATCGAACTTCTCGCTCGACCCGTCCTTGAACCTGACTGTCTGTCCCGGCTCAAACGCGGCGATCTCGCCTTGGCGCACTTTGATGTCGCCTTGGATGATCATTTCGGACCCGCCCGTCGAGTAATAGTAGCCCCCCGCCTTTTCCAGCGCCACTTTGGGTCAGCGAGCCCTGATAAGCGCGTCTTGACCCACTCATAAGGAAACCGGTGCCCTCGGGGCCCGACCAAGCGTTAAAGTTGTTCGCTTTGAGTCCGTCGAGCAGCGCCTTGTCCGCCTCGGCGAGCTTGGGGATGATCCGCTTGTGGATGAGCTTGGCGACGAATTTGGGGTTGGACTCGGCCAGGCGGTCCTGGTAGTCGATCTGGTGTGCGACTTTCTCGTTGTACGTTCCCGCGACTGGTGTCAGCATGCGGATCGTGGACGGGGTAGCAACCCACCCATCATCTCCTGGCCCTTGTCGACGGACATGATGAACGTGGGGGTGCGCTGCAGCATCGTCACGTCGACGCCGTTCTTGGCGAAGTCGGCCGAGATCTGTCATGAGTTAACGCCTATGCCAGCTGCTCGTACTCACATCATGGCCCGACGTGCAAGCGCCAACGACCAGCGCCTTCTTGCCCAGCCAGTCCGCCCCGCTGGCGTGCGCGCTCGAGTGCACAGCCGTCCCGTCCCACTCCGCCTGACCTTTAAACGGGGGCGGCATCTTAGGCTTGCCCCCGCCCAGTCCCGTAGCGAGGACGACATGCGACACGGAGAACGCCCTCTCCTCGACCTTTCCATCCGCCCGCGTCCGCACGACCGTGACGTCCCACTTGTTCGTCTTGTCATTGAAAGCCGTCCGCGCGGGGTCAACCGTGGTCTGAGTCCACACATTCAGCTCGAGGATCTCCACGTACGCCTCGAGGAAGTTGGCGAGCTTGCCGGCGGGGGTGTACGATGGCCAGGTGCTGGGGAAAGGGATGAAGGGGAGGTGATTAGCGTGCACCGGGTCGTGCAGCGACAGAGAGCGGTATCGCAATCGCCAATTGTCTCCAACCCGCTTGAACGTGTCCACCACGAGCGCATCGATGCCGAGCGACTTGAGCTGCGCGGCAGTGGCCAGACCATTATGCCCTCCCCCGACTGCGCTTAGCTGTTGTCCGTAGAACGACCGGAGGCAGACCCACTGATGAGCACATCTGGGTCGTGCTTCCCGTACTCGTGCTCCTCCGCCCGCCTGTCGTCGTACGACTCCCTATCGTTGTGGCTTCCCCGCACCCTCGCGGCGCCGATCCGCTGCGGCTGGTCATGGATCCCCTCGAGCAGCGTGAAACACGTCCACGCCTTCCAGCTCTGGTCCTCCCATACGAGCCGCGCTACTCCATAGCACGGCCCCAGCTCCGTCGCAAAGTCAAAGTGGAACGCGAGGTAGGTGACGTCCGGGAAAGGGTGCTCGATCTCGGCCTTGACGAGCGAGAAGTCGGCTGCTTTGGCTTCGGGAAATACCGCCTGGGGTCAGTCTTTCGCCCGGACGTCCGTACCCACCCTGGCGGCATTGGCGATGTTGATGGTCCGCACGGAACGAAAGTCATTGGTGAAAGCCAGGACATCTCGCCAGTACCCGTTCTTGACGAACAGCGACTGGAACAGCTGTCCATCGCCGCCCTTTGCAGCCTGTGCAAACGCCTGCAGCCACTCGGTCGCTATGGCAGCCGAGGCGTATTCGGCGTCCGGCTTCGGCGGCTGGTAGCCCGCGCCGTGGGAGGGAAGGTCGGTAGGCTGGGGGAGAGGGAGAGTGATAGCCATCGTGTCTTTGCGGAACCCGGACCTGCCATCCTGCTCGACATTGCGGGGTATATGTACATGAGCACGTCACAAAATATCCGACACAACGACCGGATGGATGTGAATGCGAGAGCATCATCGTTAGCTTAAAACGCGACGTTGCCGTCCTCCGGTCCGTCTGGACAGCTGCCCCGCGGCGGTTCGAAGCGGGGGCGAAAAGGAGCGGAGCGGAGATTCCGGCTCGTCACGTGTTGCTCGTAGCCATGGCGCATCCTCGGGGCTTATCACAGCTTGTCTTTTCACTGTATCGCCATATCTGAGCGAGCGAAACTTACCGACTGGTAGATGCTCGCTACGGCCTCCGAAGAAAGCCACGGAGGATCGAATGGCCTGGCAAACGGGAGCCCGGTATGACACCTCCCGGCGTTCGTGACTAAAGGCTGTCGCTTGTTGAAGCCGAATCGCCAATAGTACCCCTTCGATAACCTAAACTTGGCCCTCCAGACTTAGCGACCATGATCATCTCTGGCAACACATTCATCGTGACGGGCGGATGCGGCGGCATAGGCGGCGGGGTCGCGCGAATGTTGTTGGAGCAGGGCGGCTCTGTCGGGCTGTTCGACGTGGTGGCAGATGACGTCGGGCAGAAAATCGCCTCGGAGATGTCAAGTACTGGCAAAGCGCTGTACGTCCGGGTGAACATCGCGGACGATGAGGCAGTGCGGACGGCTGTCGCTGCCGTCGCGAGCAAGTACGGCAACCTGAAAGGATGCGTGCATTGCGCTGGGATCGCGCTCAAGCGGGATTGGACGAACGACGTCGCCGAGTCCATCCCGAACTTCAAGAAGGTCAGCCATTGAGTCGATACTCCGGCGGGAACCTCAGCTGACAGGCAGATGCTCGACGTCAACGTGCTCGGCACGTTCAACGTGAATGCGCATGTGGCGGACGCCATCAACAAGGAGAGGAACCACCCGGACGGAACGGACACGCATGGCCCATTCTGGACGACGGACGAGGAGCAAGGGGTCATCATCAACTTTGCGTCCGCCGCGGCCAGGCCGTACGCCCGTTGTCTGTCGTATGGGCCCACCAAGACGGCTGTCATTGGCATCACCAAGTGTGAGCCACGCCGGTGCGGATCACGCCCGCTCGACAACTGACGCACAGCCATGTCAGACTTTCTCGGGCCGTCGGGTATCCGAGTGGCTTGCGTCTCACCTTCCATCGTGGTCACTGGCCTCACCGCCAACTTTTCCAGCTTCTTCACGGACGACCTGCTCAAGCACGCGACTTTCCCCCGAGTGCCTCTTACCGTAGACCACATGTCATCGACCTGCAAGTATATCATCGAAAACACGGGCATAAACGGGATCGAGATCCCGGTGGATGGAGGGTGGAGATTGGTCAACTCGAAGCCGGGACTCGATGGGGGTAAAGACCCGCGGGAGACCATGCCGGGACTGGAGTAGAGCTTCAATACCGCATGTACAGTGGCTAGTGCGGAGCGACCATGCCTCGTACTTCGTCAATCTGAGCACTGCATTCAGCTTTTGCACACAGATGGCATTAGTGGAGGAGAGGAGCAGTGACAGCCGCTACATGTGGTATAAGTACGTGCCCCATCAAAGGGACCTTACTGGATTCTCTGAACTCTGTATGTATCTATGTGGTCCGACTTCAAGTCATCCTTCCTGGCATACTTATACCCTCGGCGCAGACATACTGGCATGAGCGACATTCGCAAGAGCACCGAGCTTTACCCACATGTCTTCCTCCGCGGCCGACTCAATCTGTGCCGTCTCCTCGTGTGCACTTCCGATCAAAGTAGGAGACTGAGCCGGCTTGCTCCCCCCCGCTTCTGAATCATGGAACCGCTTCGTCGCGGCTGCATTCTCTGCGCGCAGCTGCTCCGAGGCGCGGACACCATACCCGTTCTCGTAGATCCGCTGGATCTCATCCACTGAGATCCCCTCTGCCGCGTCAGACACATCGCCCTATATACCCTTCGCGTGACTTACTCGACTCGGGGTAGCAAAAGTAAACAAAGACGTATCCGGCCAGGATGAAGCCGAGGTAGAGCCCATATGTTCCCGCCGGGGTGAGCGTCTCCAACTGGGTCAAGAACGCCACGGAGACGGTCAGGTTGCTGATCCACACCGCCGTGGTCGCCACAGCCGAGCCGACCGCTCGGATCTCTAGCGCGAGGAACTCGGACTGATACCAGCCCAAGTGGGAGTACGAAACTCCATATCCGACGACGAAGAAGGCGATGGCGCCGATGAGCGACCCAGCGAGGGCGCGATCGTATGCCGCCCCCTCGACGAGGAAATGATCCGTCGGAGCCGTCATGTAGTACACGGAGACGATCGCCCAGACCATCCCGAGGACCATGATCGGAAGACCAATGAGCGCGAGGCGGCGTCGACCCACTCGGTCCACCACAGACATACCGATGAACTGGTGTGAGCGCTGGACTGTGAGGCGCGGAGAAACGGCTTCGGAAGGGATAGGGTCGTCAGAGCGAACGAAGACTCACCACAAAGAGAGCGTTGATCCCGGCGGGGATCAGACCTGCTGCTGCTCCATTCGAGAACCCGAAAAGACCGAACAGGGTTCCGGAGTAATATAACAGCGTGTTGAAGCTGCGATTAGCCTTGACCTGATGAAGTCCTCGCCAACTCACCCCGTAAGCTGCCCGAACATCTGTATTCCAGAAACCGTGATGATAGCCCGTCGGTACGGCTTGTGAGTCCAGACCTTCTTGGTACGGCCCCAGAATGTCAGACCCCGCTGCATCTGTGTCGTGGCCTCGACGTAGTTCTTTGCCACCCGCAACTTGAGCTCGATGATCTCGGGCGAGGCGTCGCGGTAGATCTTCTGGAAAGTCTTCCTAGCCGCATCGTCATCCCCGCGAATGATCATCACCCGGGGGCTCTCGGGTATCCAGTGCATCAGGACCAGCTGCAGCACGGATGGAATGACCTGGGCGTAAGGGGACTTTCTGCGGCGACATTGGTCGTGCTCACCCCGATGGCGAAGAGGATACGCCAGCCGTGTCGGACGTTCTGCATGCCTGCACCGACGCCGGAGCTGACGACCTGTCCCAGAGGGATGAAGAATGCGTTGGTGCCTAGAGCCCGTCCTCGAAACGCAGTCGGCGCGAGTTCGGTGATGCTTGGATCAGTGCACATTCGGCCGCCATGTTTCGCCGATACTTACTATAGTGGGGCGATCACTGAAGCCCCACCGACGCCAACACCCAAAAGCAACCTGTATCCTCAGCACCGGCCGACTGGAGCGGTCCAATGGACTCACCGACCGACAATGATCTGCGGGATGGAATAGCTGGCCGAGACAATGACCGCGCCGACGGTGAAGCTGTCAGTCAGATCCGATCCTTGTCGTCTCCCTTCCCCTCACTCACAATGCGTCGGCTATGAACAAACACCATTTGCGCCCGAGCCTGTCCGCCAAGGACCCCAACACCGCGCCCGAGAGGACCGCGCCAATGGTCAACGACGCCGTGATGATCTCCTGTTCCGAGTACGTCAGGTACTTTCCGCCCAGATCCGTGCCAATGAGAGGCAGGGCGCTCCCAATGACACCAGTATCATAGCCGAACAGGAAGCCGGCGATGGCGGCCTGCGCGTCAGGATAAGAATGCCACTGTCAGACTCACCGCTAGGATGATCAACACCAGATATGGCGTGACCTTGTCCTCGTTCTCGGCTCTCACAAGCGACTCGTCCTGAGGATCAGCGACCGTACATAAAGTGACCTCTACACATACAACAATGTACGAATCGTCGTTCTCTGGCCTCGACCTCACGCGCTCAACGTGACCCGTCGTCGGTTTGGGGTCATAGCGGTTATACACCTTGTTTTGTGCTTTGTTTGCCTTGTCCGACATGATTATTCGTGCACCGAGAAGCACAACAAACGCTATTTGTCCCGTTATGGGGCAGTGAGGGACAGTTGGCGCCCCTTATATCATTCATACTGTCCCCTCAGGATCACTCCGGAGCCAGTAGAAGGGCCCACTCATTTTGCTTGGCTGCGACCACGACGTCGTTACCGTTCCAGCTTCGCTTGGCTGCGGCACAAGCAGGGGCCAAGGCGTCGGACGGCCGGGCACCTCACTGAAGACATTGACGTGCATACTCCGCTTGCGTACCGCTGGCGTCATGTGTGCGGATGCCGGCGGTAACGACCCTTCTGAAGGAAGCGGAGATGATACCCTGAGACCTGGCGGAAAGTCCGCTCCTTTTTCGCGGGTAGCGACCCCCGTCTCATGGCGGTCGGCGCGACTGTAGGTGGACAGTGGTACTGTACACTCCCCCGCCCCGACTCTGTCGAGTGTTCTCACTCCGATTGCAATACCCAGACATACCTGGTCGAGCTGTCGCCTTTGGTCGGACTGATTAAAAATCCCGGAGACGCAACGGGCAACGCCGAGAAGAAACTGGTTCATGCCGTCAGGGTCCGAGAGCGGTCTCCGCGATGATGATGATGATGTTGCGAACTCGCATGGAATTTCTCGCAAACGAGCAAAGCGGTCCGGCAAGCTCAGCTGCGCCGGTGCGTATCATCTGGAACCGTGCTCGTCAAGCCGCTGACGACAGAGTGCCGTCGGCTCAAGCTCAAATGCGATCGACAGGGTACGGACCGTGTTCTCCGTCCAGGCCGCGTGGCTTCTGACGTACAGTGCCATGCAATCAGTGCCGACAGCGGAGTCTGGGCAATATATGCCCAGACGGAACAAGACCGAGCGGCCGAAAGTGGGTAGACGAGCGCATTCCCCGCCTGTATCATTCCCTCGGACTGAT
Source organism: Papiliotrema flavescens NRRL Y-50378 (assembly GCA_000442785.1). Lineage (NCBI taxonomy): Eukaryota > Fungi > Basidiomycota > Tremellomycetes > Tremellales > Rhynchogastremaceae > Papiliotrema > Papiliotrema flavescens. The sequence continues at coordinate 12,407 of CAUG01000125.1, forward strand.
GCTACAGGCAAATGGGCGTGCCATCAAAGGCGGACCTCCGGAAGCAGATTGACGAGCTGGAACGACAGCTGCGGTCCCGAGAGTGTTCCGACGCGATCGAGCGCCTCAATGCAGGGAGCGAAACGAACTTGAGATCAAACCCAAGCTACGTTCACGTCGTCCCAGCAGTCCACGACGAGTCCACGAGTTATGGGACACTGGTCATCGCCCCCTCGGGACGGGGCAAGTATCTTGGGCCTTCGGCCGCGAGTGAATGGCTCAAAGATGTGTGTGAGAGATGCAACGCTGTTGCGAGCTGCTGAGACTCCAGCAAGAAGTCGAGGAGTCGCGGCCGACCTCTCCGCAACGCGACACCACTGCCCTTCTAGCGCACGCAGTGTTCCCGTTTCATCGCCCGGAATCTAGTATCGCGTCACTGAGGGCGTTGCTACCCGGCAGAGATGAGACGGAAGCGCTCATCGATTCGTACAGACGGTATTTTGGCTGGTCGTAAGTGGCCTGTGCCCACCTGGGAGCTTGACTGAGTTCAGGTACGAGATCGTCACGAAGGAACGATTGGCTCAAGTCCTCGATGCGACATACTACGCCCCTTCAGAACCCGACGTAGAGCCCCACCAGCTGGCGGTGCTGTTCGCGGTCATGGCGCTCGGAGCCCATCACAACCTGGAAATACCTCCAAATGACCCATCGGCCGAGCAGTATTGCAATGCCGCGAGAGACTGCCTGATGGTCGGTCGGTTCCTGTCCAAGAGCTCGCTTGCAGGGTGCCAGGCTCTCAACCTGATGGCACACTATGATCTCGCGACGGACTCTGGGCGCGATGGTGATGGTGCCTGGACGCTATGGGGCATGTCGGCTCGGATGGGTCACGCGATGGGCTTGCATCGGGACGGCCAAAGCTGGAACTTGAAACAGGCAGTGCTGGAAGAGCGAAGACAGGTGTTCTGGGAGTGTCGTTCCGCCGAGCTCTTCCAGGCCAACTGTTTCTCCCGGCCTCCGTCTGTTGGGGCAGAGTACATCGATACGCAGCTCCCAACCAACATCACCCCTTTCCACCGCTTCAAGTTCGACTTGAGTCACCTCTCCGATCTGTAGGTGCCATCCTCTACCTCACGCTGATCATAGTGTCTTGTGTGAGATCCTCTCCATTCGCAGCAAGTCGTACTCGAACGTACAAAGCATCTCCGAGAAGCTGTAAGCGGATCGCTGGGGTCCGCAAACTGACAGCAGGCTAGCACTCGAAAATCAGACCCCCTTCCAGCTGCGCTGTCGCACGGCTATGCTATCCCTGCCTTCGATCTACCCAGACTTAGAAAGCGCCAGACAAGCCAGTCCACCCACTAACAAGCGCGATCTGCGGACCACCCTCGAGCAGTACTTCCTGGCTCTTCTTGTCGCTGAGACTCTGATCAACCTCCACCGAGCGCATTACGCCCGCGCCATCGCAACGAACCAAATCGACCCGACCAAGTCGCCCTTTGCGCCATCATTCCTCACCGTCGTCGAGCGATGCAGCGTGGGGTCGACGAGCCTGCCACGCGTCCACAGCTGATGGCAGGCCGTGATACAGATCGTGACGGAGCTGTACAACCTTCATCCGACCGTCACGGCCCGGCAGTGGTGGTGGTGGGTGAGTCGACCCCATACGAGAACAGCCGACCGAGCTCACGCCAGTACCACGCGTTCAATGCCGCAGTCTGCCTCGGCACACTCGTGCTCATGTCACCGACGAACATCTTTGCGGAGATCGTGCTCGGATACCTCGATCAAGTTATCGCGGCGTATACGAGCGTGATGCAGTCTCACCCGTCTTCGCGACTCGTTCACAACCTGCAGTGGATCCTTCGTCTGCGCCAAAGAGCCGGGGAACGAGTCGCCATGGCCGAGATGGAGCCTATTCCCGCGGCATCGCCGGAAGATTTCGTCGATGCCGGCTTGCTCGGTTGGCGAACGAGATTCATTGAGCGTGCAGAGGCGGGTCGACATGCCCGCACGGCACCCAAGACAGCTGCCCGTGGCATCGAGATGGGTGCTCTGCCGCAGGTCGTCCAGCAGCATCTTTTCAGCGAAACAGCTGCGGCCGGCGAGGCAAACCAGGTACCGGCTTGTGACAATCCGGAGGTGACACTTGATTCTACCGAGCAGTTTGTGAGTCAGCCCAACCCTGAGTGAGAGGTCAAGAACGTTGACTCGACAGCTGCAAGATTTCTGGGATCCGACCATGTCGCTTGGGACGGACTTTGGCCAGCCGTCCACGCTTGGCGAAGTAAGTCGGTTGCGCGCAGGTCCAGGTTCGCTGACGTTTCAGAACTGGTGGGACTTCTCCTCGTTAGGTTGATGTCGAAGACAGGGTGCACGCCGCTCCCTTCTGGTGGGAGCACGATCGAGCACGCCTAAGCTAGATGAAACTTACGTTCCTGCTTCGCCGCTCTTTCCTGCTTACCGGCCTGTGGCAGTATTTGGTCAGCCCTGGGCCCGCACAGCGTCTCCTATCTAGCAATCTCGGTGTTACGCCGTTGGGCGAGATCGCGGAATCGATGCATGTCGCTTCTCGCTTCAGTATGAGCATAAACAGTCACGCCGAGGCTGAATCATGCACGACGTTCCTGCTTCGCGGCCTTCTTCTGCTTGTCCGCTTTAGCTTTCGCCTGATCCGCGCTGCGCATTAGTTCAAGTCCAGCATGTGCACACAGCCTCGCACGCACCGCTGCTTGTCCAAGGCCGCCTTGTCCCGGTCCTTCCTGATCTGCGAGTCCTTCCTCGCCGCCTCTCGCTCCATCTGTGCCTTGTACGCCATCTTATCCCTATTCAGATTCGGCGCAAGCAGGTCCACTACGATGAGCACCACTCCACGCTTGCCCAAGCTCGCACTCACCCTCCTGCTGCTTCTTGTACTTTTTCTTCTTCCCATCCAGCTTCAACGCCGCCTCAATCAGTGCTTTCCGCTCCTCCGCCGCCTTCTTCTCCTCGGCCGCACGCGCTGACTCGCCCCGGGGCGGCGCATCGCCCCGCTCTGCTGCCTCGTCCTCCGGTCCACCTTCGACATACCCATACTGCCTTAGCAGAGCCTGTCGCTGCGCCGCGGCTTTCTCCTCGGGCGTAAGCGTCGCCAACACATCTTTGAGCTTGACCGCCGGCGCGGGCTTCTCTTCTGCCATCAGCAAGCGATCTCTCCAATCCACTCACCCTCAGCCGCCGCTTGAGCCCTCCGCTCGGCCTCTTCGTCCTGTAGCCGCTTCCACTCATCCACGACCCGGCCCAGTGCGTCATCGACCCCTTCGCCCGGCAGCTCGCCCTGTCCGGATGTCAGCTGCAGCAGCTAGAGCATGGCACAACGCACCCCTTCTACGACGCCCTCTAACATCCCCCGGACGCCCTCGACCTTCTCCTCCCGCTCCAAGCCCTCCTCCTCGACAAACCGGGCCATGTACTCGACCTGGCGTTAGCCCAGCTGTCGACAAAGGGAAGCGCAGCATACATCATCTGCTGGCACCGCGATCGACAAGGCAGATAGCTGCTCGGACAGGTACCGCTCCAGAGCCTGGCTGGATGACTCTGCTTGATCGGCTGACATTGTGCTGTTCGACGCGAGACTGGCAGGTAGATAAACGCTGGAAAAGATGAGATGAGACGCTTGACGATGGAACCGCATCGAATTACCACTTGAGGTAATTGATCGATTCGAAGTAGCCTGGGGTCATGAGTGCGGCATGCATGCATGTATGGCCAGTCCTACTAGTCTGTGGTAGAGCATGCTACAAGAGGTGGTACATGGCGGTCACCGTATGATTGTGTGCCCGCGGAAGATGCTATACGGCGGTGGTGTGGTATATGGTGCGAGATATAGTGTCACAGGCTAGAGGTATAGTTTTCCTGGGAGATCCGTAGTCATTATCGTCAACTCGTGGTCGTGTGCTAGTCGTGAAACATCGTCATTCTTGTCTAAGCTCCTCCTCTGCGGCAGCTGCGTTGTCGAGCGAGGCTCTCCGTGGCTCGCGCATCAGGCGTCGCAGGTGACCCAACTCGGCCGCGAGCTCACTGCCGTCAGCATCTGCTCTTCACGCGCGGGATCAGCTCACGTCGCAATCGACCTTGCTTGCCTTGCGTCCTCCTCGCTCTTACTCAACTGCTCCTTGAGCTCGAGAACGTGCGTGTCAAACATCGTGTTCGCTTTGGCAGCATTTGCGACAGACTCCTCGGCGAGCGCCTGGATCGTCTTCCGCTCGGCCCTGTTCGTGAGCCTGAGCCTGGACGTGGTGGCCGTTACTCACGCTTGCGTCTCGACTAGTTTGACCAAGGCGGCATGCGTCGAGCGCTAAACGGTCAGCATGCGATCTCCATCAAGTTTTGAACCTACCGCATTCTCCATATCCGCCTTGCCCTTGACCTGTGCGTTTCGCATATCCTCCTTGACTCCCTTGAGATCCCGAGCCCAGACATCCTTGAGCGACTTGACGCTATCCCGCAAGCTATTTGCCTCCCGCTCCGCTTTGTGCTGTGTTGCTTGCGCGTCGGCAAGTTGGCTTGTCATCTGCTGAAGGGACTTTTTGGCAGATTGCTCGAGCGCTTTCCGCGTCGACTGGTGTTCCGCAAGGGACGACTCTGCTGTCCGCGCCCTTTCTAGAACCTCTGACTGTGAGCTCGGGAACAATTCGAGTGAGGTACCAACCCTGCAGTAAACGCTCTTTCCGCGCAATAACATTATTCAGCCCTTCACACTCTATTCTCATGCGCTCTTTGGTCTCCTTCAAATCTTCGTTTTGCCTCGTGAGCTAGGATCAGCTGGAGCTCGCCGGAAACACGCACCGATCCTATCAGCCGCTGGTTGCTCCGTATCTCCTGTTTGAGTTTCTCGTTGTGCCCCTTCGAGTTGATCAATTCAGTCTGCAGCCCATCGATGACCCTCGTGCTCGCTGCGGACCCTCCCGACACGCGCCTCGGACCGGGGCTAAGCCGCCCATCTGCTTGATGTGAGGGGGTATATGGCGAGTCGGGGCCGAGATAGGGGGATCGCAGGAGAGTGTGATCGGGTGAGGGAGTCGGGGAGGATGTAGATCGAGTCTGGCTAGCCGAGTGTCTAATGACCTGTGGCGAGCCATTTGGGGTGGATGTGTGCAGTGCCAGGGCTTGTGCAACCGCCGACTGAGGTATTCCTAAGGGTTTAGCGGGCCCCGAGATCAAGGTGAACTTACGGCTCAGACCCAGCGGCCGGTCCCCAGGTTTCTGCCCTGTTACCGGAGGGCTCTTCGCAGGTGTAATGGCGGAAGACCGGAGATCATAGCTCGAGTTGCTGTGCGGTAGCCGCGGAATCATACTCTTGCTCGGCTGAACGGCCGGGGGCGATAGAGCTAGGATCAGCTGCGTGAATGTTGAACAGGACGCAGTCTCACATTGACCTTGTCTCGGACTGCCGCCGTTGTGTCCATCAACGACGATGTTGACATCGCTGCTTCCTTCTTCTTCGATGCCCGATACATCGCTCATAGGGGTCATTCCGTCCGTAACCGGCAGATTCGCATAATCTTTCGTCGGCGTGAATGGCTGCGGCGAGGTCGATGTCGATGAGTCAAGGCTCATATCCGCTGTGAGGGCCACGATGCGTTGATGCGACGCCGCAAGCGAGGACTGCAACATTGCGATCTGCGCTTTCAAGTGATCTGCTCTTCAATTGCTGTATCTTCTCTGATTGGGACCGTGCTCACTTGGATCATCCGTGTGCACTGAGCTACCGCTTTCCGTGAAGCTCGTTTTGCGGCTAGAGGAAGGGTTCATCAGGCTCGGACGCCTCATTCCGAGTGGACTGTTGCGACCTCCAGCTGATCCTGTTACGGTGACCGGACTAGCAGCACGGCTGCCCGTAGCGTGGCCATTTGTCGTAGACTGCGATCCGGCCGTGGATAAACTGAAGGACTGGCGCTTGTTGATTGGGACCGGAATGCCTGAGACCGGTCTTGGCTTGACCTGAATTGACGAGTCGGCCATATGGACGGCGAAGAAGATGTATGGAGCCGTGGCTGAGTACGAGGTGATGGATTGAGATGCGGTGAAATCAAGCCGACTGAAGTGAAGCTTGGACGCGTCTCAACTGAAACTGTGGGGTAAAACAACATTACCCCGCACCGATTAGCACCACAACAATTTGATCCCGTCGCCACCCAAAAGGTTGATTTCCGGACAATTTCAGAACCGGCTCCTCTACAAGCATACCACACCCACAGAGATGGCGTTCCGAGGACAGAGCAACGGCAACGGACGAGGCGGTGGCGGCAGAGGCGGTGGCAGAGGAGGACGCGGAGGACGTGGAGGTGGAGGCGGGAGGGGCGGACGCGGCGGCTCACGCTTCGGCGGTCCCAAGCTTCCGTCCACCCTCATGACTGAGGTGGATTCAAGCTACGGTGAGGTACTCGGCAACAGCGAATCAAAGCCAGTCTGACGATACAGGACAGTCAAATAAGCGCGGAGGATCGAGTCTGACCCGCAAAGACCAACGCAAAGCTGCTCGACAGGAAAAGCGTGCTGGACCGTCTCGCTCGACCTATGAGGACGAGTCAGACGCATCAGAATCCGACGAGCCGGCCTCGCCCGCGCCCAAGTTGAGCAAGAAGGCGCAAGGGAAACGCCCAGCAGACAACGAAGAAGAGGAGAAGCCAAAGAAGAAACGAAAGCTGCCAGAGTTGACCCTGCCCGGGCCGAGCGAAGAGGATGCGGAAGACGGCGAGATCGAATGGCTCGAGTGGATGTTGAAGAAGGAGAAGGCTAAGGCCAAGGAGGACGACCTGGACGATGGCCTAGATGGTAAGCATTGTGATCATACTGTATCGCGCAAACGCCGACGACACAGATATCTTGGACTTTGCCGACATCATCGGACCGGGAGGGAAAGGGCTGGTTGCTGGAGAAGAATCGGACGACAACGGGTTCGACCTGAGCGACCTGGACGAGGAGGAGGACGACGACTCCGAGGACGGATCGGAGGACCCCTATGGACTGGAGGACGGAACAAGCGGAGATGAGCAATCTGGAGACGAATCAGATGCGGGCGAAGAACAGGGAGAAGACACAGAAGGGGAAGACACTGAGGCCGAGGGATCTGAAAAGTACTCCGACCCAGACGGTATCGATCTCCTCGACGATGAGGAATCATGGAACGGGATCCAGGACGAAGATCCTATGCCAGCTGGGCCTGTTCCCTCCGCGGCCGAGCCGACCAAATACATCCCGCCACACCTTCGAGCGGCTGCTCTCGCCGACAAGGCTGCGGGCGACGCGCAGAAGATCGAGGAGAGGCGGAAGCTGGAGCGAAAGACCCAAGGTCTCCTCAACAAGTGAGTCCACATATCCCGGGCAGCATTGATGCCGCTGACGGCTAGGCTGAGCGAGGCAAACATCGAGAGCATACTGGCAGAAATCGAGAATCTGTACCGGGACCATAGCAGGAATGGTATGCTGCATGGTTCAAAGCCGAGCAACGCTGAAGGTAGATGTCACGACGGCCTTGACCAGCTTGGTCCTGCAGATGATCTCATCAAAGTCAAATCTACTCGACTCATTTGTGGTCTTGTACGCGACGCTCGTCGGCGCGCTGCATCGTATCATAGGGCTAGAGTTTGGTAAGCTGCTTGTTCCATTCTAAGAAGATGCTGATTGCAGGTGCTCACTTCGTACACACTCTTGTGACGCGCTACAACGACCTCGCCTCAAACGGAGTGACGACTACCCAGCTCGAGGCGACGATCTACGAGACGCCCGATGCGTCAAAAGAAGCGCTCAACTTGCTCACACTCATTGCGGAGCTGTACAACGCCGGCGTCGTCGGCTCCGGGCTCATTTACGACCTGATCCGCGGTTTTTTGGCATCGGGGACAGAGGAGGAGGTCATGGCCGAACGAGAGGTTGAGGCGCTGCTGAAGGTCCTGCGATGTGAGCGCACTCCCGTAACGCTTGGAGGCGCTGACGAAAAGGCTCCGGACCACAGCTTCGTTCCGACGATCCTGCAAGTCTGAAGGACATCGTCGGGGTCGTGCAAGACAAGACCAAGGGCAAGGAGAAGACCTTGACGTGAGTCTTCGCGCTACCCGATCGGAATCGTACTGATCCACAGAGCGCGAGCTCGATTTCTGGTCGAGACGCTTGTGAACGTCAAAAACGGCAAGGGCAAGACTGGCAACGGCGTGGAGCAGTCGAACCAAGCGGCGGATCGCATGAAGAAGTTCCTGTCAGGACTCGGGCGCAAGCGGAGACGTGAGCTGCTTTTCTCCCGACAAGCCTCAGCTGATCTCAGTACTCGCCTCGGAGCCGCTACGTGTCTCGCTCGCTGACTTGCTCTCCGCCGACAAGAAGGGCAAATGGTGGCTTGTCGGAGCGGGATGGTCGGGCAATCCCCTGGTCGACCGCCAACAACAATCAGAGGCGGATCGTAAGGCCCAGGCGCCGAAGCAGGTGGACCAGGATGTCGGAGAGGAACAGGCGCTCTTGGACCTGGCTCGGAAGCAAGGGATGAACACCGACGTCCGACGGTCTGTCTTTGTCGTGCTCATGACGAGCGAGGTGAGTCCTGATGTACTGGAAGACCCGAGTTGACCATCAGGATTACATGCACGCTTGCGACCGGCTGAACCAGCTCCGCTTCACCGACGTGCAGCAGCGAGAGTTCGTCCGCGTGGCACTTCATTGCTGTGGCCTGGTAAGTCAACTTGACCACGTCGTGCGACGCCCACTGACGATACAGGAGAAGCGGTACAACCCATACTACACCCTCATCTTGAACAACCTCTGCGCAGAGTCATACGATCATCGGTTCACGCTACAATACGCTTTGTGGGACTTCCTACGGGAGCTGGGCGGAGAAGCAAGCAAAGAGACTCGCAGGCGAGGTGTCAATGTCGCGAAAGCGCTGGCTTATGTCATCGGCCGGGGCAGCCTCGATCTCACGGTTTTCAAGGTGCGTCGCGATTGACCGTCTATCTTGTGACCGAACAGACCTGACATTTAGGCCGTAGAGTGGACAGATCTCAACTCAGCAACGACCACGTTCCTGATTACATGTCTCGTCCACCTCCTGCTCGCCACGCAGACGACTTCGCCATTGTTCGCTCCGCCCAAGAAGTACAGCCTCAAACGCATAGACGACGAGACTCTCACGGAGGTGTTTGAGAAGGCGCTGGCGAATGGGGAGCTGGCACAGGGATGGGCGGTGGTCATACGGACTGAGCTTGGCCCGAAAAAGATCCGGAAAGTACTCGATAGCCTGGCTCTCGGGGAGGTGGAGGCGGAGGTGGTCAAGGCTGGACTGGACATCGCGAGAGGGGTACTAGGGAGGGCAATATGATGCATCACGCTGTCTGTCGCAATGTGTTGTAACAATGGGCTGGTTTTCTCATGAGGGTCAACATGTGTCCTGTGGGGATCCGCTCGCCATCGATGTGGGTGTCTCACTTGAGCCATACGCCTGGGAAAGATCCTGCAAGATCTGGGCCGCCTCCAAGGCCTCGGCGTCCTTCTCGTATTGAGACACGATATTCACCATCTTCGCTCTGTCACCGGCCTTTGCGGCGGCCTCGAATTCATCGAGGACCGTCAGCAACAGCCTCCTGCTCCCGGGGGGCTTGTCCATACCGTAAACAGCGATGGGTTGGAAACGCCGCCGGAGCTCAGAGGCGTGCGTAGTCAATTCTGACTTGCTCATGCCCCATATGATGGAGGGGCTTGGATCCTGTTCAGACATATTGAGGTCTGCGCAGGATGGTGCGCAACCATATGATGTGAGGGGGACGCAAGCGGTTACATGCCGTGAAACATGACGCACATGGGGCAGGTCCATCCTTACAAGATAGTGGATAGAAAGGATCAAGCGCGTGTCGACATGCTCAACTCGAGTGCCGGATGGGGGCCTAGAGCTCTCTCTCTCGGGGTCGTGAGTGCTCAAACTGTGTGGACCAAGTGGAGCTGGAAGGCCGCTCCGCGACCTGCATGATATGCGTCGCCTGCCTTCTCCCGGAACGGAACAGACAAGGTGATCAGAGCCATCTCACCAGTCTCCTCGGGCTCACAAAAGGCTGTCATCTACTTCTGGCCGCGCAGAACATGTATCATATGCACGGGGCCTGGTTAGCTGGATAGCATACGACGACCAGATGCAGGTTGGTACAGCCTGGCGTGTCTCGATGCAAGAAGGATGAGGCAATCGTCAACTACGCCAGTAGCTCAACTTGCTTTCGACCCATTCAGCCACCACGGTAATTCTCTTTCGATGTGTTCTGTTGGTAAAGCCGGTCTGCATATAAACATTGAACCCTTCATCGACCTTCTCTTCGCTTTCGATGCGATATCAGTCGTCTTCGTACACTCCTCGCCTGGCTCCGACACAGCGATCGCTGAGTGCTGCTGTGTACATTGTGTCCTTAAAGGGCGGGATGAGGAGGGTGTGAGAGAGGAGGGAGGAGAGGGGGGGG
>CAUG01000126.1:0-49725 GCA_000442785.1 Papiliotrema flavescens NRRL Y-50378
GCTTGGCAAGGGCCATGCCGGGCCCGGCGGGTGGTGGGGATTTTCGGACAGACATCGATGGAGGACGGGAGGGGGTTTTGGGAGACGGCCGTATCTTCCTGATTCGGCGTGCTTTTATCCGTCGGGGACGATGAGGGATCAAAGATGAGCGTGATTTTCTCCTTCGAGACGCGGATGGCACTGCGAAGATGGGCTGTAGGTGTTTTGTGAGGGTAACGACCAGAACAGGTAGGTTACTTGGGCTAGGTTGATTGAGCGAGAGCGAGATTCAGCTGGTCTCATGCAGTGGTGGATGGCATGACGTGGCGCGGGATCAAATATATCGGCCCAGACGCGTGTGTTGACCCACTCGCCTGACCCTCTCCGCTCTCTCCAGCCCAGCGTGCAAGATGGCCTATGACCCGGTATATCCAAAGCCCCTCCCTTCAATCTACCTACATCTTATCCTCGGTGCGGGGCTAGGCTATATGGCACCCAACGGCTCAATCCTCAGAAGACGCGAAGAAAACGCGTAAAATCATTACTCATCTCGTCTCTGCCGGCCAACGCGCGCGGCGAAAGGTCAACGGTTAGCCATGAACCCGTCGCTCTCGCTCGAGATCCCGATTGACCCGGCGCTGCTGCTCGAGGAGGAACACCACGCGACCGACAACGACAACGACCTCGAAGATGCCGAGGGCGAGCTGGTGGATCAGCCCATGGAGGACGATTACGCTCAGGAGGAGTTTGACGTGATCCACGTGAGTCCCGGCGTCCTCATGTCGACTTTACTTTGGTCTTGCGCCAGCGCCGGCGCGAAGGCGGGCAAAACGTGCGTCGTTTCTCGTCGCTGACTGTAGGCCGAGCCGCGCGTGATGGACTACTACGACCCCAACGTCCCGGCGTACCCTCCCTCCGCCTCGGCGTCAGCATCCGCTTCAGGCTCGACGTCCATGCCCCGGGCGGCCCGCTCTGCCTCGCGATCGACTTACCTGGACGTGGAGGCCGGGTCGTCGGTGAGTCTCGGGGCCTACGCTGGGTACACCAACGGAGCCGGCGCGGCATCCGCCTCGCCCGCCGCGAAGAAGCGCGGTAGGCCGGCAAAGCACCGTCCGTCGCCTTCGTCGCTTGATCCCGGCTCGCCATATACCGCCAACGGACACCTCGGGCTGGGGAAGGGAAGCGGGTCAGGCAAGGGCAAGGGTAGGCTTCCAGGACGGCCTCGGAAGAAGCCCGCGGACGCGTACTGCTCCTTTTGCCTGCAGACGGCCGAGCGGAATAAGACGGGCGAGCCAGAACGCATGGTCTCGTGTCATCTGTGCGGGCGGAGCGGGCACCCCAGCTGCCTGAATATGAAGACGGCACGGCTCAAGCGGATGGTGTTCACGTACGAGTGGACGTGTAACGAGTGCAAGATATGCGAGATCTGCTCGGCGAAGGGCGACGATGTGAGTCGCCATGGACACTTTGAGCCTTCTGCTGGGGCTGCATTGCGATGGGCTAGAGCTGAAAGGTGAAAAGAGCCGGCTGACCCGCAGGCGAGGATACTATTCTGTGATGGATGCGACCGAGGCTGGCACAGCTACTGCCTTGATCCGTGAGCCGCTTGTTGCTTGGCGAGCAGGATGAAGCTGACGGCAGGCCGCTCAAGGGCATACCCAAGTGTAAGCTAGACCCCTTTCGCAAGGGGATATCGACACAGCTGATAGACAGCATCATGGCGATGTCCCAAATGCCATAGCGGCCCACCCCATCCACCGCCGTCATCCGCTTCTTCATCGTCGCTCGCTGCTCACCCCGCTCCGCTACATCCACACGCGTCATCCTCCACTCCCCACGCCAGCAGCTCCAAGATCTGGCTGCACGCGCCCTCTGCCGCACCTGATGGCTCGCCCGCCCTCCAGCCGGCGAAGAAGAAGCTCGCACGTCCGCGGAAACAACCCCTCCTCGAAGAGACATTCGCCGACACGCCTCGCATCAAGATCAAGACGTCCACTAGTGCCTCCGCCGCGCGCAAGCGTAAACGATCATCGCATGTCCACGGCGATGAGGACGACGATGATGACGCATTCGCACTGGAGGACGAGGTCGTTCCTGCCCCGCGACCGCGCATCAAGCTGCGCATAACGAGCGCACGGAAGACGGTCGAACTCGAGAGCGAGGAGGAGAAGGTGCCGTACGGAGGGGTCATCACGGGGCATGATGCCGATACGACGCGGACGGCAATCACCGAGCGGGACAAGGAGAATTTTGAGAAGGCTCGGCATGCTGGCGAGGCAAGGCTCGGAGCAGCCGCTACTGCCGGAGGTGCGGGCGGATCGGGCGGCGGAATTGTGGGAAGCACGGTCGTCCAGGCATTGTCGCCCGCTCCGTCGCTTGCCAACGGTCACCCGCACGGCACGCCGGCAAAGACGCCGCTGAACCCGTACCGCCCCCTCCGCGATAGAGTCCTGCAGAACACGATGAACGGCAGCGGCACGCCTGGCCCATATGATACGATCCACGGGGCCAGCACGCCAGGTACGCCGGGCACGCCGGGTATACCGCCTGCAGCGAGCGCGGCAGGTGCGGGTGCGCAGAAGATCAAGAGGATCCGGTTTGGAGTGTACGACATCGATACGTGGTACTCGGCGCCGTATCCTGAGGAGTATCAATGTGTGCCGGACGGGCGGCTGTGGTTGTGCGAGTTTTGCCTCAAGTACATGAAGAGCGGGTTTGTGGCGAGTCGGCATCGCGTGAGTAGCGGGTGATGTGGGAGCAAATGGCGTGGAATGGAGGATTCTGATGGCAGATCAAGTGCAAAGCAAGGCATCCTCCGGGAGACGAGGTGTACCGCAAAGACAATGTGTCGGTATTCGAGGTTGACGGGCGGAAGAATAAGGTGAGCGCAGCATGCATGTTAGGAAGCAGACTGGGGATATTGCATTAAGCAGGAGGACGCTTTGGGGATGACATTGAGAGGGCAGCGCTCATAGCAGATATACTGCCAGAACTTGTGCCTTCTCGCCAAAATGTTCCTCGACCACAAAACGCTATACTACGACGTCGAGCCGTTCCTATTCTACGTGATGACGGAGGTGGATGACATGGGCGCGCGGTTCGTCGGGTACTTTTCGAAAGAGAAGAGGAGCCCGGACAACAACGTCAGCTGTATTATGACTTTGCCGGTCAGGCAGCGGAAGGGCTGGGGCCAGCTTTTGATTGATTTCAGTGAGTCCAGCGGCGGTCGGGAGAGGGAACGAAGCGTGGACAGGGGAGAAGATGGGAGGGAAGGACGGGTCGCTGATTGCAGGTTATTTGCTCTCGAAGAAGGAAGGACGGGTCGGCGGACCGGAACGGCCTCTTTCGGGGCTGGGCGAGGTCACGTATAAGCGATACTGGAGTATCACGCTGTTTCGGTATTTGCACAATGCGCCGAACAATCCGAGCATCGAGGGTGAGTTGAGTCGTCCGGGAGGCGGGTACAAAGAGGCTCTCTGTGGCTTTACAGCTACTCGTGGCTGGCCAGGGTGCGGAGGAGAAGTCGAAGCTGAGAACAGATATCGCGCAAGCAACGAGCATGACGCCCGAGGATGTCTATGTCACCCTCAAAGACCAAGACTTCATTCGGGAGCTGCAGCTTCCCCCTGCATTACAGCATACTCCCTCATTCGCCCGAAAAGCCCGCGGCCGCGGCCGCCCTCGCCTGACCGCTTCGCGCCGAACACCACGCGAGAAGCAGCAGCCGGAATCAGACGACGAGGACGCGGGCAAGAGCAAGATCGTCATCCCTGAACAGTACATCATCAGCTGGGACCGGTCGTATGTCGACGCCGTGCTCTCCAAGCACGACAGTAAAGGCTATCTCGAGCTCGCGCCGGAGCGACTCAAGTACCACCCGTTCTTGGTCACGCGTGACCCGGCGAAACCCCCCGGAGTCATTGCGCGGGCGACGCTCATGGCGAACAACCCGCGGAGTGGAGCTGGGAAGAGTTTAGCGGGACCCGCGGAAGCTCTCACGATTAACGGCGGCGGCAAGGACGGTGCAATGTCGGCGAACGGCACTCATGGAGTCGTAGACGACCTCGAGAGCGTGAATGGGACGCCGGCGCCGGTACAGGCCCAGGCGCAGGAACAGGTGTTGCATGGAGAGGACCAGGCAACGCTGGATCTGGTCAAGGCGCTCGCGGCGGAGGAGGAGAGCCCCGCACGCAGTCTGCGTAATCGAACAGGCAGCGAGGCGCTCACTTCGGCGCCGACCTCTACGCGCAAGCCGCGCTCTGGCCGGCAGCGGGGCGGCACCACTCCGGCGCGCGCGGGGTTGAGGGACAGGCGCAGGACGGACGCAACGGCCACGCCCCAGGCTCAGCGGAGGAGCATGCGTGCGACGAGGGGAGTTGGTGATGTTGGTTATGGCGACATTGAGGCGGACGGTGCGGAAAGCGACGAAAGCGATGATCCTCTGTTGATGTACACGCCGCGCAGCAAGGCTGCCGTGGGCGGTGGGGGGTCAGGTGGACGGGAGGTGTGGAGTGGGCGGAAAGAGAATGGGCATCAGGAGGCGACAGCGGTCGGCGACGTCGCACAGGGCGCGAAGAAGCAACATGGGGTCCTGGCGGCGGTGATTGGGGGCGACGAGGATGCAGAGGGAGAGGATGAGGATGCTGAGGGCGAGGTGGTGGTGGATGAGGAAGAGGAGGAGGCGGAAGAGGAAGTCGAGGATGTGGAGATGAAGGATGATGATGCCGATGCCGACGCGGACGGAGAATGGGTGGGCGAGGAGGAAGATGCAGAAGGGGAGGAGGAGGACGCGGAGGGCGAGGACGACGATGAGTATACCGGGTAGTGCGGCTTGGCGCGCGTGCTCGTAGGATCCAGCGCGGAAAAGGGCGGGCTTGTTGTTGTTAGTAACCTATGCAGTTATGCTCATGGCTCCATCGAGGGCGGTCATATGTGCCGATCTCCGCGCGCTGTGTGTCGTGCATGCTGTTGGCCGAGAAGACGGGGTGCGGGCGGGGAAGGGATGCGTCAGAGGGAGCTCAGTCGGTGGCCACCGGTTATCAAGCGGGATTCAGTTGCCGGTTCGATTGAGGAAAACTGGATCGCTCGTGGGTTTTGGTGTTGTCTCTGTACTTTGATCTCTACTACATAACTTGACTTGAGCAACACACTCTGCATATACGAGACACAGCAGAGATCACAGATAGAAGACAAGACTACACCAATATGGCATTCCCCAGACCTAAGCCTACGACGGTGAGCTCATTAGTTGATGTTTATCAAGCCCCGCTGATGCCAGATGGAGACGATGGCGATGGTGCGTGTCCAGTCCAATCTGCACCTACACGAGAGCAGAGCGAAGCGCGAGGTGGTCAGCAGGCCTTCGGGGCCTTTTCCGGCTGAGGCTAGAGGGAGCAGTGCCGAAGGATAACCCCTGATGCTCCTGACCGGAGGCGCTCGTACTGTGTAGCCCATTCTAACAGCAGGAACGCGCCAACTCGTCGTTCAACGTCCGCCAGATGAGCATCCTGATGCATGGCTCGGAGAAGGCTTTGGTGCTCAAGGAGAAGTTTATGGCCGAGGTGAGTGATTCATCAATAGCCTTTACTCCGCCCTCTTTGACGTCGATCGTGGCAATGACCCAGCCCAACCACGATAAGCTTCTTGGCCCGTCCAGTGCGCTTTCTGGCCATCGCTGACCACAGATCGCCCGACATCCCGCGTTCAAGCTCAGCGATATTCACGATCTATCGAAGGATGAAATCCGGGAGCGAACCATGGAGAAGGTGAATCGTTGACTCCTCTAACTCTCCTATCTCGCCCGTTCACTACTCGGCTCAGACGCCGAGATCACGTCGGGGACGCGAAGCGCTGACGGCAGTTCGCGTCAATGGTCTACTTCGTCACGACCGAGTCGCTCGAGACGTTCTCGCTCCGGATGCAGCTGATCGGCATAGCCGACCCGTCCTTCTGGACTCGATTCGGTGTTTCTTATGGGCTGTTCTTGGGGGCTCTGCGGAGCGGAGCGACTCCCAATCAGATGAGTGAGTGTGACAGTGATATCGATTGGAGCTGTGCTGATCGCTCTTCGTCTCTCCTTCCTTACCGCTTCACTCGCTGCCTGCGCTCTGATCTCCTACGCCCGTCTCGACCTCGCCGCGCCCCGTTCGTCGCTACCCTTTTCCGTCACCGGCGCCCTTGTCTCACGCCCCGCTCTGATTGCTCGCCCGCTTTCTCTTCCTCATCCCCCACCGCCCGGTCAAGTCATCCTCACCTTACTCTACTCTTTTCTCATCTCGCCATCTTCACCAACATCTACCCCACCCGCACGCCCTATGACGCATCCACAATACAGGCTACTGGGTCGACAAAGGCGTGCTGGGCTTGAACGGCGTAATTGGCTGTTTCGCGATGACCGAGCTCGCCCACGGATCGAACGTCGCCGGGCTCGAGACGACCGCGACGTTCGACCCTGCGTCCGACGAGTTCGTCATCCACACCCCGCACCTGGGTGCAACGAAGTGGTGGATCGGCGGAGCGGCGAGTACGGCGACGCACGCTGCGGTCTTTGCTCAGATGATCGTGAATGGGAAGAAGCGGGGTGTGAAGACGTTTGTGACGCAGTTGAGGGACACCAAGTGAGTCTGAGCAGCGTCCGTCTGGCCGCCTATAGGGTTCGCTCTCACTGTGCGACGGGGTTGACAGCCAGAACATTTGCCCTGCTGCCCGGTATCACCATCGGCGACATCGGCAAGAAGATGGGCCGAGATGGTATCGGTGAGCTATCGCGGTCAGAAGGGCGTTCGCAAGCTGACGTCAGATAACGGCTACATCCAGTTCACCTACGTCCGCGTCCCGCGAGCGCACATGCTCATGAAGCACACCCAGGTGTCGAGGGATGGAGAGGTGACGGAGCCGGTGAGCAGCTATCGCGTGCTATTGTGACGAGCTGACGAGCAGCCCCTGGCACAGCTCACATACGGAGCTCTGCTCGGCGGAAGGACGTCCATGGTTGCCGATTCGAGCAACTCGGCCAAGAAGGTCAGCGACGCTCCGCGATTGCCCCGTGCAGAACTGATGAAAAGGCTTTGACCATCGCGGTACGATATGCTGCTGTCCGAAGACAGTTCGCAAGCGGAAAGAATGAGGTCAGTGACACGGACCAACGACTCGCCCCGCTGACGAGCAGCTCGAGACTCAGTTGATCGATTACCCAATTCACCAGCGGCGATTGATGGTGAGCTGACATGTGAACGCCATTCTATCGAAGCTGACGTGCAGCCTCTGGTCGCCCAAGCCATCGCTATGGGCTTCACCGGCCTACGACTGCAGACCATGTACGAGGTCAGCTGGCGTGTACCACCCGTGGCGCAGCAGCTGATGTGTAGGACATGACTGCCGCGCTTGATAGGCTTGAACCATCCGATGTGAGCTTGGCATCGCATGATCTCGACGAAGCTTACGCGCAGCCCAACCTCGAAGATATCCTGGACAAGCTGAAGGAGACGCACGCGACTTCGGCGGGCCTCAAGGCGTTCTGCACCTGGGCTTGTTTGGACACGATTGACAAGTGTCGACAGACCTGTGGTGGTCACGGATACTCGGCGTGAGCTGCCTTGGCTCTTCGCTCCCGTCACGGCTGACGTGCAGCTACTCCAACTTCCCGGGAATGTATGCGGACTTTGCCGTTCAAGTACGTCTCTCGCTTCTTCACCATTCAGACATCGCTGATCATTAGTGGTGCGATGACCACCTCACGAAGGCGGATTGTTAGCTGACGTGTAGCACTTGGGAAGGCGACAACACCATTCTGAGTCTTCAGGCCGGTCGAGCGCTCATTGGAGCCTGGGGAGGTGAGCTGAGAAGCTTTTATGTTGTTGTTTAGCTGACGCCAAGCCGCCATCAAGAAGCGCCGCCTCGCGCCCGGAGTTGCGTATCTCGGCCTTCCAGGCGTCTTGCAGCTCAAGTCCGACGGCTCGCTCTCGCTCAAGGACATCCAGACCGCCTGGTCTTGCGTCGCCGCAAATGTGATCAAGAAGGCCAATGAGGAATACCTGGCCCACTTGAAAGGGGGCAAGGCAAAGGATGTCGCGATGGAGAAGACCTCCCAGAGTCGATTCATCGCCGCCAAGCTGCATACCTTCGGCTACATCTTCAACATGTTCCGTGAGGCGCTCGACGAGATGCCGCAGGGTGAGGAGAGGAAGGTCCTGGAGGGCGTGTGCAGGCTGTACGGCCTGTGGCAGATCGAGGAGCAGCAGGGGTACTTCTTGAAGTGTGAGCTAATATGTCTCCGTTTGGTCAATCGAGCTGACGTCAGACGGATACTTCACCGCTGAACAGATGGACAAGGTCCAGGAGTCGGTCGATGCGCTGTGCCTCGAGTTGCGACAGGTCGCAGGTGAGCTGCCGAGTCCATCAGGGTGGATTCCAGCTGAACAGCAGTCCCGCTTATCGACTCATTTGCGCTCTCGGATCACATTGTCAACTCGCCTCTGGGCAAGTGGGACGGATCGGTATACGAGTCGTACTTTGCCCAGGTGCAGGCTTCGAACCCGACGCCCAAGGTGCACCCGTACTTTGACAGACTCATCAAGCCCCTGCTGGAGAGGCGGAACGACGAGATGGAGGACTTGGACACGGCCATTGGCCTGGATGACGAGTTGAAGGAGATGGCGGAGGAGCGGGAGGCGGCGGCCAAGGAGGAGCGGGAGAAGAAGGCGAGCGCGAAGGGTGGGAAGGGTAAGGGTAAGGGCGAGGTGGAGGAGGTGAGGCGAGAGGACAGCTGGCACGACTCGCGGGGAGAGTAGGGCGGGACTTTGAGGAGAATGATACCCTCCGAGATCAGACGTAGATGTACACGTATATCAGTATGCTAGAAGGTAGACGAAAGCTTGACGTGCATTTGATTGATGGCTCGGGCGAGGGTGCAGTCGGATATAGCCGATGAAGCCGGCTCAGTGTCATAAGCGAATCACCGCAACGTACTACTCTGCTTGCGCCATCAGTCGGCTTCATCACGCCATAGTCGAGTTGCCTGCCTGCCCGGTTGGCGGAAATTTCGACGCATATGCATATACTGCAAGCAACAAGAAGCCGACCGATCAGAGAGACAGCGAGCCAAGTTTGGTACCTTCACCGTGCTGACGAAATCGTTCCAAAGGGACAACAGCGACAACAGCAACAGCAGCATGAGCATCGATCAAGACGAGGACAGACGCGAGGTCGTGCGCGTTGCGGTGATTGGGATCGGCAGCGCGGGGCTTGGGCAGCTCAAGCAGCTAAGAGACGCTTTTGAGCGGGATGATGTGAAGCGCGAGAAGCGGTTGGAGGTGATTGGGTTTGAGACGCGGGAAGATGTCGGTGGGATCTGGTGAGTCGAGCGGCGTTGGGCAGGGCCGAGGAAGGGCGACAGATGACTGAGCGCAGGAACCACGACCCCACGCCTGAGCCGTTTGTGACGCGTCATATTGCCTCGCTGGAGGGCGGTGAGCAGACGTACATTTACCCGAAGAAGGACCAGAACCCGACGGCGGTGTACGATGGGCTGCGGGCGCTGTTGCCGCATGTGAGTGGGTCCGTCCACCGGCGTCTTGCTTCCGGGGCAGAGGTCTCGGCCTCATTCGATGGATCTGCACGCTGACGAGCAGGACCTCATGGCATTTCGGGATCTGCCGTTCCCGGAAGGCACGGTCCTCTTCCCGCCAGGCAGTGAGTGTGGCTCGCCCTGTCCCGCCCGCGCTCACCCACCCCAGGCCAGGTGTGCGAGTACATCCAGCGCTACGCGACAGTTTTCGATCTACGGCGGTACATCCGCTTTTCGACGCGCGTGGAGCGCCTTCATCAGGACCCGCGCACGCGTAGATGGACGGTCGAGTCGGCGAGCGTAGACGGAAGGCGGGTAGAAGAGTTTGATTATGTGTCGGTGTGTAATGGGCACTACAATGACCCCTGGCTGCCGCGCATGCCGGGTTTGAGGTGAGTGCATCGCCGGTGGATCGCCCAGGTGGGCTTCTCGACCTGTTGCGCTGCTCCGTCATGGGGTCCGCCGCTGATGGCAGCACCTTCCCCGGCCGCGTGATCCATTCTCGGGAGTACCGCCGCGCGACAGATTACGCCGGACAGACCGTGCTTGTCATTGGCTCCTTCTCCTCCGGCTCCGACATCGCGCGTCTCGTCGCCGGCCTCAACGTCTCGCACTACCACCCCGACGGTTCGCCGGTCAATGGCCATACACCCGCCTTGCCATATACAAAGGTATATCAGTCCACGACGGGCACGACCAACAAGGCCAATGTCGAAGACCCCAGTGCGCCGTGGTGGCCGTACATTCACAAGCTGCCCATGATCCATCACTTCGAGCCCGCTTCGGACGCGCACCCACGCGGTCGGATACATTTCAAGGGGGACCCGCCGGCGCATGCGCCGGTAGATGACGTCGACGTGGTCATCTTTTGTACAGGGTACAACAACGCGCTACCATTCGCCAAAGCGGAGGACTACCCGTGGAATGAGCACCGGGTGCTGGAGCAGGCTATCAAGCCTGAAGAGCGGGAAGGAGGGGACGAGTGGGAGGCGGGTGGGCTCAGGGGACTGTACATGCGGGGCTTGGACCCCATGTTGATCTTCTTGGAGAATGACCGGTCGATCGCGTTTGTTGGCCTGCGTGAGTCGCCGCCACTTCCCGGGCTGGCCTGGCCGAGTTGTTGCCAATGCTGATGCCCGCAGCTTACTCGATCGTGCCCTTCCCATTCTCCGAGGTCCAAGCCCGGCTGGTCGCATACCACTGGGCTAACCTCGTCGCCCTGCCGAAGACGCTCTCTCCCCCGCTGAACAGCTACAACAAGTACTACGACCCAATCACGCGGACCACGCCGGGCATGCCGGATGGGGCGTCGCCCGATGGCGTGGTGCCGGATCTGGCGGGGTCGAACGAGGCCGTCGCAAAGGTGCGGTTCAGCCTTGCGAACAGGCGCGAGTTTGTCTTCCCGCATCCCTACGAGTGGGAGTACTGCGACTATGTGTTTGGCTTGCTGCGGCCGGCGGAACGGGACGATGTGAAGCCGCATTGGACCGGGGTGGAAGCGTGGCGAAGGGAGAAGAGGGGTGACGAGGGACTGCGGAAACGGACGCTGGGGTATTAGATTCTACCGGGTAGTGGGACGGACTAGCGGTTGCCGCGGAGAGAGGGTAGCCCGTATTCGGGCTCCATCGTCTGTGTGTCCGACTCTGCGCGAGGGGACGTCCGCCCCCTCGTTTAGGCGTGCCCTTGGCGGCGGGTGGAGGATAGGAATGAATCGACAATCTCTCTGGGGCGGAGCGATGACGATGCTTGACTGACGGGTGCGAGGACCGGCTAGTGTGGAGTCGTGGAAGACTTTGGCCTTCCGTTCGGGTGGTGCTTGACTCCACGCCGTGATGCATGCCAATGTCCCGCCTCTGCCAGACTGGGGGTACAATCTGTGCTTTTCCCCTTGACTCGTATCTTCTCACATACAGCACGGATGTCCTCCGTCGTTACTCAGTCCGCCTCGGCATCAAGCACAGCGACATCGATCTCTGAATGGATTCTGCCCGAGTCCGTTTGGTTCCCCTCCAAGCCCCTCGGTTTCACCGAGTCTGCGGCGTCGACCGGTGGTCGTCCTGCGCAGGTAAGCCACACGATGCAATGGACGACACCTGAAGCCATGTACGTCTGCTGATGTGCAGACAACTGTCATCTTTGTGTGTCCGTCGTCTGCTGTGGCGGACCAGGCCCGCCCGGTTTCTGACGCTGTGGCACAGGCGAGCGAAACTGAGACGGCTCAGGAGTCAGTCTGAGCTCAGGCACAACTTTGTCGATGTTCCGTGTACTCTATGTGTGACGAGAGCTTTTGTGATGAGGGCGCGACATATTGCGTGCTCCTGAGGCTAGATATGAAGGAGGTGCGGAGATTAGACTGGGATTGATCAAAGCAGTGCTTCGTGATGGTTGTGGCTGCCTGGTAGTCCATGGACACGTGCTCGCCATCTTGGCTCGTGCGGTGCCTTTTGAATGCGCGCATATGCACAAGCGACGTACTACGAGTCGTGGGAGTGAGCTCTCTCTCACGCGTTTCGAGGCTAGAGTGGACCTCTTGAAACGCCTCCCGTTTACAAAGGAGGGAAGTGCGGACCTTCCAGTTGATCGGTGATCGGTGAGAGCTCATATTGTAATTTGCACGATGCCCATCACCTTTTCAAGACTGCCCTGCAGCACCCTATGCCTAGCACACAAATCATGACGACTGATCTTGGAGCACTCGATCCCACTCTCGGGACATCATGTAACACAGCTTCAGTGGCGTCGGGAGCATCGCTCCTGGCAGAGAACCAGCCCAGACTCTGCGTGACTTCTCTAGTGGCTACAGTGACCCTACTCGGATACGCAACACAGTGGGCGGGGACAACGTCATCAGTGGGCAACGAGACACGAAGTCTCGTGTACGCCTCTCTCACTCCTGGGACGAAGCAGTTGAGAATCTCCACAGTAGACGGCGAGATGTACCACGTGCGGTAGCCTTCGTCACAGACCTGACCCATGTGGACGGTCACAATTTGATGAGCGCTCATGACAGTGTCGGATCGACGTTGCAGATTGCATGCCCACCAACGACGTGACGTTCAATATCGGTTCGGAAGGGCTTCTCTGGGTGATGCTGGTAAGTGTCATTCATGACCCTCGCCACGGCGTGACCCAAGAAGTGGGCTCCCTGGTTGATGCTAGCACGACCCCGAGGACGCGACGGTCGCGTCGCTGTCAGGCATGTCAGATTCGTCGCAAGGTCTCAGAAGGGATGCAGGCGGGGAGGTAGTCATGTGGTGCCAGAGGACTGAATCAAGCGACGAGAAACATGACAGGGTGGGCAGTGACGGCGAGGATCACTCGCCCTTCAGGCATGACCTCAGGTGATGACTGGGGCCTGTGTCACAAGAGGAAAAGGCACTTGGCTACTGATCTCACGTAGCACCCGTCGCGATGCATGAAAACCGAGGCTGACGCATGTGACGAGCAAGACGCTATTGGACGCACTTCAGAGAGCCCGACCCCTCGGATCCAGTCGAGAGGGGCAGCGAGTGAGCTAAACGTGGTTATACTCTGCTCACCTTTTCGCGTACACAAAGACTGCGTGACTAAGCGAGATCGTATGTTCTAGCGAAGGAAGCGCGGTCTCTCGGGTCATCACTCCTTTGACAAAAGTCCCGGATGACGCACCCGTTTTTGATGAAGACGCTATGATCACGATGGCATGCGGGGGAGCCGCCGAAGTCGCTTGCGCATTGCCGCTTGGCTATGTATAAGAGGGAGTCCCGTCCACCGCGCCGATACCCAGTCTTGCTCGCCACCCATACAGTCCTAGCAACCTCGGTCATACCTAAGACATTGACAAGCTGTCTGACATGGCCTTGCGATTCGAGAGTATGTTTTTCTCGCCGGGTACACCGACGAATGTCTCGTGCATCTTTGGCAACACCACCGGGACATTTGTCGGTCACGTGACCTCCAATGATACCGCTGCCCGCTCAATGTTCACGGCCCGCGTGATGTGTCTCAGCCACATCGACAGACCTCTGGGGACCTCGCCGACAATTCGCTCAGGACCCATCGATTGCAAAGCGCTCACTGAGCCTCGACAGGCGCTCCAGCCATTCTCAATCACATTGGACGGGAAGACAATCGAGGTAAGGAGCCGAGAACCATACTTTGCGCCCCTCACTTAGCCCAGTGCGCGATCACTTCGACTGGAAGACCTTCCGAGAACCTGCAGCTCTACTTGGACCCGCAAGGCGCGATGACATACATACGGGCGCCTCTCGGTCTCGATGAAGATAGCGCTGACATGGACGCACCGTTCGCTAGCGTGTGGAGCACCAGCGTACAAGAGGTGGCTGAGAAGGTGGCGGTGGGCGGGAAGCCTGAGTGTATGAGCAGAGACTGTCGGATCGTCTGCACTTGTCGCGAAGTCGAGCGTAAGGGTACAGCGGTGAGCATGACAGGTGGCCAAGCACAGCAGACCGGCAAAGACGAGTTGTAAAAGGCTGTGTTGCCCGTTTCCATGTTTACAATTTCATAGCACGTGGCCTTTCGCGCTGACGATAACGATGCTTTCGAGAGAACATGGAGGAATCTGCATACTTGACATACTCTGCTGTCACCAGCGTAAAGGTTACTATACATCGCCCAAAGCGCTAAATAGCGCACACCCGGTGTTTGAACGATATGAGCGTGCTACACCGGCGCGACTCGGTCGACCGACTTGCGGTCGTCGTCGATCGCTCGTTCCTCGATGTGGTCGACTTGGGCCTTCTCTGCGAGGCCTTGCGAGCGGGCAATGTCCGCCGCCCGTTGCTCGGCAGTGACCGCACCGAAAAGCACGTCCATCTGTTCGAGACTGAGACCCTTGGTTTCGGGCAAAAAGGAGGCAGCAATGGCAGCGAAGATGTTGATCGAGGCGAAGAAGAAGAAGACGCCGCCGTGCTTGAGCGACAAGACGATGTTGGGGGTGAATCGCGAGACAATGAGGTTCCAGAGCCATTGAGTCGAGGACGCGGTGGAGAGACCGTACGATCGAGTTCGGTTGTTGAAGATCTGCGGTGAGTGTGGGATCGGGTAATCGGGGTGGTATGCTCACCTCGGCACAGTACACCCAGGGGACGGGTCCAACGGAGAAGCAGTAGGGGATGACGAAGAGGTAGATCATCGCGGCCATGGCGATCGAGGCAGACGAGGGGTTGGCGGCCTTCGGGTCGGGGGCTGTGTCGTCAGCTTGGTGCAGATGATCAGCTGGACAGTGCGCTCACGGCTGGTGTTGAAGATCGCTCCGATGATCCAGAGGAACATGCTCATGAGGGACAGTCCGATGACCAGAGACCATCGTCGACCGAATCGCTCAATACCGAAGAAGATGAAGATGGCGGTGGCGACAATCTTGACGATACCGTAGATACCAGAGGCGAGCAGCGAGGTGGAAGCACCGGTGATACCGATCGACTTGAAGATGTCCGGGGCGTAGTAGTTGATCTGTGGGAGAGTTAGCTCGCTGTCCAGCACCTATCGCGTTTGTTGAAAGGTCGATTCCTTCCTAGGCCACCAGACGACAAAAGGGAACCCAATCGCCGCCTCGCGCCTCGCACTCGTATCTCCAACAGCGTTGGCTACTCACCGAGTTCTGTCCAGACCACTGCTGGAAGGTGAAAACGGCAAAGGCAATGAAGAATCGAATTCGGTTTCCGGGGGCAAAGGCCTCCCTCCAAGATCGACCACCGACAACCGACTCCTCCTCGTGCACAGCCAGGACAATCTCGTCGAACTCGGCCCGGGTGGAAGGCTCGTCGATCGAGGTCTTTCGGATCCAGGCGAGATTCGCGAGGGCCTCGTCGTCTCGGTGCTTGGACGCGAGCCACCGCGGCGACTCCTTCATGAAGGGCAGCACGCAGAGCATGAGTCCGACGGGAACGAGCTGGAAGCCGACGGGAATTCGCCACTGCATCGAAGTGGGCTTGAGGAACTGCACGCCGTAGGTGATCCAGTACGAGGCGGCAACACCGATGACGACAATGACCTGGAAGAGACCGGTGATTCGGCCTCGAATGTGTGCCGGAGAGAGCTCGGAGACGTAGGTCGGGCAGACGGTGGACATGGCTCCGACTCCGAGACCGACAGTGAAGCGACCGCCGTAGACTACGCGTCAGCGTAGCCAGCGAGCTTGATCTTTCGCAAGCAACGTACACATATTGAGGTTACCGGGCGAGGCGGTCATGATGGCCGCGCCGAGGAGGAAGAAGATACAGTTGAGCATGAGGCAGTACTTTCGGCCGATCTTGTTGGTGACTGGAGCAGCGAGGATCGCGCCGGCAAGACTGCAGTGAGTATGCAGCAGAAATACAAGCCAGCCCAGCACTTACCAACCGGCCTGCAGGATCGAGACGACGTTTCCCTTCTTGTCGGCGAGGGGCTTGGGCTCGAGACCAACAAAGCCAAAGTCTCGCATGAAGGACGGCAGGGCGATCAAGCCACCTCCCAGTCCCTGCTCGTCAGCGGCATGTCTCTCGTCTTGGGGTAAGAAAACGCGCAGTATCATAACCGAACATGAAGATTCCCATGAACGCCGCAACGGCGAGAACATAAGCACGCGAGTGCTGCGCGTAGTCGGACCTCGTCATATTGGCGGGACCGATAATGCAGGCAAGATGTCGAAGTCAGGTCAAAGTGTGTGGCCCCTTGTTGTCGATCGCAGGTCGTCGTGCCGAGTATGGGGCTTGTTGGTATTCCAGAGGGCCCAGTTGGGGATGCTTATATACCCCGCCCATTCACTTGCTGACCTGCAGCAGCCACCAGTCTCGTGCTCATCTGGCCCCATCGGGGGGCGACTGATCGTGAACTCAAAACACCTCAGCGGCTCGACGGGCCGGCCGGTCCTGTACATCCGCCAGGTGTTCCCAGACTTCTTCGGATCGTAGCTACTCACCTGCCGCCCAGGTGCTGCGCCTGCTCGAGCGCCCCTATCCCCCGAATGGCGTCCGGTACACCCGGAACGAACGAGCCGCATGTGCCGTTTCAGGCCCGGTAGACCGCTCGAAGCATAAGCGGACGCATGACTATTTTTGCGCAAAGGCATCCTCAGCGCTCCCGCTGTCGCCGCGATCGTCGTAACTGTTGAGCGAGTCTTGGCATAAGTGATCACCGGGTCGCACGGCAGACCGGCGCGAAGTGACAATGTCTTGGCACTTGACGTAAATTGCCTCTTTAAGAGCGTTCCCGGGTCAGCGGGACATGCCCGGCCATTTGCCCCGCATCACGGTCCGATGTACTGCCGCTG
This sequence comes from Papiliotrema flavescens NRRL Y-50378, assembly GCA_000442785.1. Lineage (NCBI taxonomy): Eukaryota > Fungi > Basidiomycota > Tremellomycetes > Tremellales > Rhynchogastremaceae > Papiliotrema > Papiliotrema flavescens. Next base: position 16,797 of record CAUG01000126.1, read on the forward strand.
TGATATCCGCCGGGCCTGCTGGTGCCTCATGTGGGCTGGCCCATGATTGCCTGTTGGTGCGCATGCCAGCGGGGTATGGGCCTCGGGGTCTGGATTCATGCGCTGAGGAATTCCAATCAATTGAGGCAGGCACCCTTTTGCAATCGGATCCTAGGTCCGCCCGGCGCGTGCAATACGTTGGCAATATGGGAAGCCTCGCTTGGACTCTCTGGTGGAGGTGTTGAGAGCAGCCGATTCGAGGCGGATGCAGCGAGCGGATATAGGCATCGCGTCCTTGTTACTTGTTCCTTCCTGCTCGTCATCGTCTGTCGACTCCGTCCGAGAAGTCCTTCGACCGTTACTGAGTCAGGAGTCGCCAGCTAGCGTTCTTTTACAGGCGGATATAGGCGTCTAGGCTATCACCGCTCGTTGCTCCAAGATCCTGGTCATCTGACCTGCACGTCTCACCTTGCTGGCTCAGATGAACCCCTCCGTGCCCCGATGTGCTCCACGGCCGTATAAATGGTCGATGTCGGAGACCCGGACCGTCGAGGTGGCATAGAGGCAGCATCAGACGCTATAAATGGCTCAGGGCAGCATGGTTACTTGGCAGCTCAGACTGGTCTCTTGGTCAACGACACGACTATCGCAACACAGCACCTCAGCATGTTCCTCCCAGTCTCCGGTGCCCTTCTGGCCATACGAGCGGCTACGACCGAAAGCACTCCGCTCTACAACACCACAATCCAGATCCCCACTCAAAAGCCGCCGTATGCAGAGCGCCTCTCGCCTCAGCTCGCCGGCTTCAGCATCGAGATGGACCGGTGGCCGGACTGGGCTGGTCAGGCCGTGGGACAGCCCAACGAGTATACTAACCAGCTGCTCCGCAACCTTGGAGAGCGCACTGGTGTGATGCCGTACCTGCGTGTAGGCGGTGAGTGGCCAGGGCTGCTCGCCTTTGCGCGCCACGCTGATGTGCTAGCCAACTCGGAAGACCGTACCAGTGTCGACTACAATGTAGTCACGATCAACTCGACCTTCCCCGAACCGACGCCGGACGTACCTCGCCCGGAAGCGGACCACAACTACATCGGCCGGGACTTCTACGCCCTCTCGGGAAACATGCCCGCCGGGACGACGTTCCAGTGGGGCATTAACTTCAAGGACCTAAACAAGACCGAGACGACTGCGCAAGCGGCCCTCTTAGCCGACACTTTTCAAGGGTCCCGAGCGGGCGAGCTTGCGCATGTCCACCTTGCGCATGTCGAGATCGGCAACGAGCCCGACTTCTACGGTAACGGGTATCCCGGCCGAGAGGGGCCGCTTGGTGACGCCTGGACGCCGAGCAACTACTCGGCCACCTGGACCGAGTATGCTCAATCGGTAGCAGAGCAGGTCAACTTCCGCGGCGACGATGCACCAAAGCTCTCGCCTGGCGCGGTGACCGGATTCGTGTCCACGTGGGACGCAGCAGCTGTGTTCCAGGCTGGACTACTCGACGACGAGGACCTCCAGTCCCAGGTCGGACAATGGACCGATCACTCGTACTTTGGCGTCTTCGGGGCTGGGTCCAAACCACCCGTCGGGAGTCTCATGAGCAAGAGCAACACCCGCAGCAACGTCACTATCCGGGCTGACTCAGTGCACGCCGTCAGGAAGTACGGCCTCAAGTACGTGTTCGGCGAGCTGAACTCGTACGCCAAGTGAGTGTCCCCTGTGTTCGCTCAGCAGTGCCGGGGGGCTGATGCATAGCCACGGTATCCCCGGGCTGAGCAACACCCTCGAGTCCGCCATCTGGATCACCGACATGATGCTCCTCTCCGCGTCGCGGGGGGTCGAGAGATGCCACTTCCATCACGGCGTCGGCTTTGCCTACAACACCTTCCAACCGGTGGCCAGTTCCGACGACGGCACCAACATCACCCAACCGCACATCCTGCCGTCGTACAACGGTATGCTGGCCGTCAACGAGGCGATTGGCAGCAGCGGAGACTCGTGGATCACCGAGATTGCCACGCTCAACGATACTATCACCGCCTACGGCATTTACGAGCAGGGAAATCTCGTGCGAATCTTGGTGCTCAACCAGGCGGTGTACACGGGCGAAGATGACAGGTCGAGCGTGCGTGTTGCATTCAAGGACTTGGATGGGTGGACGGGCTCTGTTAAGAGGCTGCTCGGCCCGCAAACGACCGCTCTCACCGGAATGCAAGTGCATCACACCATGCCGATGACAGTCACTGATGACAGCACTTGGGGTGGCCAAAGCTTCGAGACGCCGGATGGAACGCCGACGGGTGAGGTCGTGTCAGAGGAAGTCACAGACGGCTACATCGATATCGAAGCTTCCTCGGTGGCGCTTATCTCGCTCCATTAACTGTACATGCTTTATCAATCATTCCGAGCAAAAAGCCGTCAATCGGTTGCCCAGTGCGTCTTCGTATATAATGCATTCCTCGTACCAACCAGCAGAAATAGTGTCCAGAAAGACTGGCGATGCATCGTAGGGCGGTATCATGACCAGAGGGCCACCACTGATCACCCTGTGGTGGGCTTCGCCAAGCCCTTGCCGCAAGGCGCACTTGCGCGGCTGTGGTATTCATTGCCTCGACCCGGGCAGCGCCCTCCGGAGACTTCACTGTTCCGTAGCGGCTTCACTGTCCTGCTCCCCGTCCTCAACCTGCCCAACATCACCAGACCTATCACACCGAAGTCGAGCGCTCCATCCCTGCGGCTCTTGGATCATCCATGCCTCGTCTTTATCCTGACGGCTCTCCGCGCCGAATACCACATCGACATCGTGCTCCCCGGGGCCTGAGACACTTATGAACAGCTCCTCGGAGTGGCTGTGGTGTCCAACCAGCGGTCGGCGAAACGAGAGCACGCTTGGTGGGAGTTCGCCGCTCAAGTGATGGATCCACCCCGTCTCGCCATTCCACTGCTCCCAGTCGGGAGGCCGGTCCGGCCTGGTAGTCACGGTCAGCTCACATTGCAATGTGCCAGCTTCTTTGGCGGTCGATGAGGGGTGATAGACTTGAAAGGAGCCTTCCACAGGGAAGGAGCCGTCGATCATCACGCACGCAGCCCGTCCGGGCTCGGTGGGACCCCTCGCGTGACTGGCGCCCTGTGTACCCGGGTACTCAGGACTCGCGCTGGGCCACGGAGCGCCGTCGAAGCATACTCGTGCGAAACCCGACTCGGCAAGCGACGCCATGTGACTTCCCGACGGCAAGGCGTACCGGACGGCAAGGGCGTAGCCCGCTGCCATCAGACATCTCGCCATGAGCCTGTCTGCAACTTCGTTCTCGTCTTCGTCTTCGTCGGCGGCCTTGCCGCCCGCCTCTTCCGCTGCATCTTGCCCGCTCTCCTCAGTGCCGTGCTGCACGTGGACATGGACATCGTGTTCTGTGGAACTTTGGGGCAATGCCGCGGCAAGTGTCGTTGTCATCAGCGTTGCTGGAGCATCGGCCGCTGCGTCGGCGTTCGAACGTCGGTCTTTGCGTATGAAAGTGGCTCGACGTGTATGAGTGTAATGACGTGCAGGCATTGTAGTGCTCAATATCCCGGCTGTAGCGTGGCTGTGGGACGTATACAAGCCGTGTTCACCCTATACAGTATGATTGTACCATGGCTCGTCAGAAGCGAGGTCGTAAATGAGCGCACACAGAGCTCTTGACCCTCCTTTCATATGGCTCCTCCGCCCTCAGATAGAATGATCTAGCGCACTGCACATATCTCGCCGAGGGCGTGGCTGGGCTGCACGTGATGCATCTGAGGCACTGCCAAAGCGCCTCAGCCGAACACCCAGCCAGCTACAGGCGGGCCTTGGGCGGTTCGTCCACCACCTTGTTGATCAGCGAACCCACCCCGTGCGAGATGACCACCCGGAACTCGTCGCCCTCTTTCAGGGTGACCCGGGGCGTAGCGGACCATCCGACGCCGGCGGGCGTACTGCTCTTCAGCGCAAGGCACTCGGCGTTCACGCAATCGTAACGACTCACCCGGTGATGATGATGGTGCCCGGCGTGAGCGTCGTGCCCTGCGATACGAACGCGATGATCTTTGGGATGGAGAAGATGAGGTCGCTAGGGTGAGCTTGTGTCGTCTTGTGGCGTGCACCTCGCTATTGGTGACCGCCGAGACTCGCGACCCCTTGCGGAAGCACAGTGCGGTCGGGAGAGGTGCACTCGTAGCATCACTCACGAGATGGTGCTCCGCTGGACGACCTTGCCATTCAACTCGCCCTTGACCTCGATCTTCGTCAGATCCGATATCGCGCTCGTGGGCACGAAGACAGGTCCGAGGGGGTTGGACTTGTCAAAGCCCTTCGAGAAGCACCACTGGGATTGGGCGAACTGCGAGACGCGCTGCGAGACGTCGTGTGCGCCCGTCACGCTGCGAGTCAGCGAGTCGGCATCGACGTCTCGGACGTCTCGATCCCTGAGGTCCCGTGGGTATATGTAAGCGCGAGACCCACCCTGCAAGGTACTCCAACGCCCGCTCCTCGCTGACGTCCTTGGCCTCTTTGCCGATGATGAGCGCCAGCTCCGCCTCGTAATCTGCCCCATCCTCGTGTTTGACCGCCCGGGGGAGGACGACCGTATCGGGGTATGGATCGGCTAGGGCCGTAGCCGGGCGGAGGAACAGGACGGGGGTGGTGGGGATAGGCAGGTTGACCTCTTTGGCGTGAGACAGATACTACTAGTGAGATCATGATCGTCATTCCTGCCTGATCTTTGTATCTGACGCACGTTCAGTCCGATCGCTCGGATGGTGCCGACTTCCTCCTTCGCCAGCGGGCTCAGCAGTCGTCCGACCACAGCTTTCCTGCCCGTCGGCTTGCCCGGCGCGAGGATACTGGACCCATCGTATACGTCCACCTTGACCTCTTCGCCTTTGTACGTCGCCAGACCGACGTCAATATCGGTATCGACCGGCTCGCCGATCACGGGCGAGGAGCCTTGGTGCGGTATGAAACGGATCAGGCGGGACATGGTGTATATGTTGCTCAGCGCAGTGTGCGTCAGGCGGGTGAGAGTTGGTGCTCGTGAATGCGTTGGCGAACGAGTGATGGCTGCACGAAGGGCAGTGCGAAGCATCTGCCTGATGTTGACAGATGGACAGTACACGCTGGAAATGACCGAGTCGGAAGTCGATAGCCGAGCCGGGCCGAGGGGGAACCGAACGCAATGAAGGTGGATCTGGACACTGATCTGCGTCTCGATGCTGTGGCCTAGGCTTATACCCGGCACGGATATGGGCACGGAGCGCCGATATGAGTGCATGCGCTGCGCATGAGCTGCGCATGAGCAGGGGAGGTGCAGCGCTCGGGCGAGCCGGCATCACGCCCTGCACCAGCCATTATCGGCCAGGTCCGTCCAACATCGGCTTCCTGGGAAGACGCAACCGAGCATCAGGGGACCTGGACTGCATCGTGTAAAAAATTCAGATCTGACTTAGTGTAGCTCTCGACTGTCGACGCAAGAGGGACCAGAGGGGAAAGGCATCAACAGTCCGGCATGTACATGCCCGAGCAGCATGCGCCGCACAGTCATCTGTCGTCTTCCTCTCATATCCGGGTGTACTTGCGGCTCGGTCACCGATTCAGGCAGCACCAGCACACGACAAAACACGTTCGTAGCCAGAAAGGCGAATGCATAAACATTACGCCTGATCTAGCAAAGTGCACCTCTGATCCGCGTCCACATCCCAACAAAGGGCTGGACGTTGACAGACGATGCGCTTAGTCGAAGAGACCGAAGCCCATGTCGTCGTCGGACGCCTCCTCCTCCTCCTTGGGCGCCTCCTTGGCGGCCTCGGGGGCGGCAGACGAGTCGGCAGCGGCGGCGGCGGGGGCAGCGGCAGCGAAGGCCTCGGGGTTGGCGAGGTACTCCTTGATCTGCGGGTCAGCCGGGATCCCGCGATTGACAAATACGTTGATTGAGAATGGATGAAAGAGGATCAGAGTGTGAATAGTATGACTCCTTTATCGATCCGTAACCCGCGATGAAGCCAGGTCCAGTAGAATCTAGGTAATCTCCAGTAGAAAGAAAATGTTTAACATCAGGAAAGGGGAAGCGGGGGGTGCAAGCACTGCGAGAGGCCGAGTGGGACGTGAAAGGCAGAGGTGGCAAGCAAAAGTCGGATAATACCAAACTCACCTTCTTGGTGCCCTCGATCTCGTAGTCGGTCGCCAGCGAGACGTTGAGGATGTTCTTGTAAGAGTTGACAAGCGAGTGCATGATCGAGGCGATGGTGGGGATGCCGATCGCGAGCGAGATGGCGGCGATGGTCTTGACACCGCTGGTGAAGCCGTCGATGAGGGTCTGCTCCTCGATGTCGAGGATGGACGGGGGGAAGACGGCGCCGTTGTCGTAGACCTGGACGACCTGCATACCGTAGGTGAACGGCGAGATGTTGAGCATGTTCAACAGGGTAGCCTCGGAAGTTCCGACCTTGTTGCCGACAGCGACGACCTGAACGTCGTTGACAATCTCGATCGTTCCTCGGGCAATCTTGGTGGGGATACCGAGGGCCTGGAAGAACGAGGTCTTTCCGGGCTCCATACCGGTGTTTCCGGCCGGGACGTAGACGTCGACGGTGGCGACGGCACCAGCCTTGGCCGGGGCGGCGACGACGTTGGAGACGATGATCTCTCGGACGTCCTTGAGGTCACCCGAGGTGAAGACGAATCCGATGTTGCCCTTGACGTGGGGGAGCAGCTTCTCGAACTGGGGGAAGTCGGCCATGATGGTTCGGAGAGCTCGTCGGACCATCGTGTTCTTTCCCATGAGGACGACACCCTTGCCTCGGAGCGACTGTCGGATCTTGTGGATCTGCTGGGACGAGACGTTGTCGATGTTGCAGAGGAAGATCGAGGGGTACTGCTCGATCAAAGCTCGCAGCTTGGTGAAGTAGACTTCCTTCTCGGATCGAGTTCCTCCCATTTTGGCGGTGTTTGTGGTGTGGTGGTTGATGAGTAGAAGTAAGGGTGCGGTTAGTCTCCCAAGTGACTGATGTCAGAAGGCTGTTTAAAGACTGGTGGTGAAGAAGAGGCTATGGGTAACGATGAAGACGGTGAAAAGAGTGCCGAGCAGCGTCCCAGCGTCAGTCTGCAGTTTCGCCCCAATTTCGAACGGAATCAAATTTTCACGCGACAAGGCACACCCTCTGGACATTTACACGTGTATTCCAAGCACCTGCTTATCAAAACATAGAGTAATCTCGGGCACATTCAACCAGTGACTGACTTTGTATTCCATCCACCCAACACCTCATCTCTCCTCCTCCTCCCCCCCTCCCGCAGGCAGTAATGGCATGCAGCGAAACCATTACTTGCTCAACAATATCATCCTACCATACATACACCAGAACAGACTCCTCTCAACTTCTCGCACCCTCGCCAAATCGAGTATCAGCGTCGAACACGGCTCGTCTTTCAGCTACCCAACATGGTCCTACCCTCTCGCGTCGCCCTCCGCCAATGACATCGACCTGCCGTCACGGTCGGCGGCGGAGAGTTCCAGCGCTGCACAGCTTAGAGCGGATATCAAGGTGGTCCATGACAAGCCGAGAGCTCGTTGGCGGGAGCCCGACAACGCAGCAGCTCCGGAGCTCGACTCGTCCCTCTTCCCTACCGCGCATAGCGTCTCCACCGCCAGACGGAAAGCGTCTGCGTCACACGATGACGGCGACTCGTCGCCAGAAACAGGGCGGAGGGCAATGTACGAGGAGACAGTCCACTCGGCAATAACCAAAGTGGTCGCGATTCATACTCGCCCAAGCACGCCCGCCGACCCTTCCGAACTTGCGACCGACTCTGCATTGAGCTCAGCTTCCGCATCGCCAACACCTCTCGCCGCAGCATCTGTCGCCTCTTTCCTTGATACTTCCCCCGGCGAAACAAAATCTCCGTCACCCAATACGGCCCCCCTACACCGGCTCCCTCCTGCCCTCCACGCCCTACTTCGAGCTCGTCAATTCCGCCTAGCCGTCTTCCACCTGATCAACTCGCCCCATCTGTCCTCCAACACCGAGATCATCTCTCGCGTGGCCGAGTGGATGGAGCGGGAAGGCGCAGGGAAGCTCGCTCGGAGACTGCGGCGCAGTGTGGACGGGTGCGAGGGCTCCAGCCCCAATACCTCGCCCCATGCAACACCCGGAGCGAAGGTGAAGTTGCCCGGAGATGAGCGCAACGGAGAGGAAGATTTCGGGCGGTGGAACGGGTACTGGAACATTGGCCTGATCCCTCCACCGCCTCTGGACCCGTCGGACCTCTCTGCGCACCTTGCCGACGGCCTCTCCTCGTCAGGCACCACCGCCCGGCGACAGCGCGTCACGAACCACTTCAACGCGCACCTGACCTACCTCCTTCGCAAAGACGCGCCTTTGAACCGTCCCCTCTCCCTACCCATCGGCTCGCACCTCCGCACGCCCGGAGCGAGCTTTCCCGCTCCGCGGCCGAATTTGCGCCAACTCCGCGCATTGCTGTACTCGATCCGGACTCTCGAACGCAGATTCAACTTCGTTCCCGATCGACGGACCGCCAACCTCATCATCGGCTGCTGGCTCGCGTGCGTCCAGCCCTTCCGCGATGCGGGACCGGCCTCGAATCAGGACACGTATGACCCGTACATTGTCCGCTCGGACTCGTCCGGCGAGGAGTGGCTCGTGGAGAAGATGTCTAGCCCGCGGGTGTTCAAGGCGGGGGAAATCATGGCGCTGTATGGAATTGTCTCGCGCGCGATGGAGGAGGCCGTGGCGGGCGTGGAGGACCGGTTCAAGCGGGTCGTGAGGGGGATGAAGAAGGTCGATGGGCGGTGGGTCATTGGCGGGGATACGAATACGAAGGCGGGTCCGACGCGTGCAAACAAAGAGGCCACTGGGACGGCTGCAGACGCCCCGGGCTTAGCAGGCCGGAGTGGGACCGCTACGCCTACCGCGTCCGGCGTCCACGCCAACGCCAACGCCGATGCCAACACCCAGGACGCGCTGGAACGACTGAGCCGAAAGGACGAGGGCGATATCGACTACGACCTGCATATCCGCCCTTTCGCCGAGATGGTGCTGCGGGCGCTGAAGCGCGCGCACGGGCCGGACGAGGCGCGCGAGGTGTTGCGGTGGAAGAGGGAGATGCGGGACCGGATGGAGCTGTTGCGGTTGGGCAGGATGCGCGTGAGGCAGCACTTGGGCCTGCCGGTGGATTGAGGGCGGGAACAGGCAGACATGGGGCGGAATCTGGAGCGAGAACGGGCTGATCTATCTATCAGTCGTCATCTGGGAGGTCATGGACATGTAGCATTCAACATCATTGCATAGTCTTAAGCATCATCATTGGGATACCTGTCACTATGCTATATGACGCCGCGGGTTGCCGACCGCACGTGGAGTGCACTGCTGATGGTGCTCCCGATCAGGGCTCACAGTAGCTCGTCATGAACGATCTGTTGGCCGCATGGCACGCGGTCGCTCGCCATGATGTGACCCCTATGCTGTGCGCCGCTCGGACCTCGAGCCGCTCTGACAGCAGCGGCAACAGGGCCGGCATGGGCACTGGCGCCTCACGGCGCAGTCCGTCACTTTGCGGATTTACGCGCCCCGTCCCGCCTGTTATGACCTGGGAAGGGGTTCACGACTCAGGCGGAAGGGTATAATCAAACCGGAAGTTGTCCGTCGCATCATCCTCGGCGCCCGCATGTATCTCCTCCACCGGGACGTCGATCCCTGCACTCAGCCCCTATACTGGAACATGACACGGCGTGACGCCTGGCTCATCCCGCCGCCGCCGCGGACTCACCGATACACCGCATGACGCCCCGCCACGCCTCGAACAGCGCCCGGGCGGGGGGGTATAGCCCCACGCTCTTGCGCCACAGCTCCACCACCGCCTCGCTCACACTGCGCATCTCGTCCATGTCCAGCTCGCCCTCGAGGTGGCACACCAGCGCGACGTACCCCGCCGTGGACATGCGGCGGGAGTCGGCCCACTTGGGGATGTACAGCACGGTGGAGGACAGCTGGGTGTATATGCGCAGGAGGGCAGTGGACGAGCGGGCGAGGAGCGCGAGCGAGGCGAGGCGCGTCGCTGGCGCGGAGAGGAGCGGGAACCGGAGGAGCAGGCGCAGCCTTGCATCAGCCCGGCCTCTTTTGCCAATTGAGGTCGAGCTCGTGGGGCACGTACCAGTGGTACCGGATCAGCGCGAAGGCGAGGAACGGGCTCTGGCCCTTCCTCTCGACACCGCAGAGCCGCTGCCACGCCGCCAGCCGGCTCTCCAGGTCCCCCAGCCCACTTGCATCGCCACCGTACCCGCCCGGACGGGCGGCCACGCCCATCGCCTCGTTCTCGAGCAGGCAGAACTGGAGCGACAGCGCCGACTCTTCAAACTGGTGCCCGAAGCGCGTGTCGGGCGTGGTCAGCCACGTGGGGTCGTATGAGCCCAGGGCGAAGCTCGGCGGACTGCCCACGAGCGTCGCGTACCACCTGGAGTCAGCCCAATTGGGATCGTTTGGAGAGGGAGCGACGTGCGTGTCCTTGTACATTGTCAGGTAGAAGAGCCGGCCGGGGCTGTCGTCTGTCGGATAGAGAGATACGGTCGATTTGTGGTGCAGGCCCAGCTGGAGGCAGTGCTCCGTGAGCCGATCGAGGACTTGTTCAAAGTCCGTCTTGGAGCCGTGCCGGAGCGCGAAGAAGTGGAGCAGGTGCAGCGCGCCTGTGCGTGAGCAGCCCCACTGGTGGATGACAAGCCGTATCGCTCACCTAGCGCCAACAGGGAACACTGGCCCCACTCGTCCAGCGTCCGCATCGCCAGCAAGAAGAACACATTCGCGTCCTCGCATGCCCTATCCCGCAGCAGCGCCAGTTCGATCTGCCGCCCCACCGCCAGGAGCGCCAGCACGAGGATCATCTCGTCCGTGTCCAGCTCGGTCGTCCGCGTCTCGAATGTCGCGATGACCAGCGCGACGCGGCCCGGCGGGAAGATGTCGAGGTGGTGCGAGCAGCACTGCACAGCCGTCGACAGGCTCTCGGCCCACGAGGCCGGGTCGCCCGGCAGAGGGACGTTGCCGGCGGGTAGCGGCTGCAGCGGCGGGACCTCAGGCAGGGACAGATCGATGTACACCCCTTGGGACTCGAGGTGCGCGCGCAGGTGCGCTTCGACTAAGGCGGGGAGGGACGAGTCGGCGTGGGTTGACGGGGCGCCCGCGGACGGCGGCGGCGGGCTGGGATAAGTACTGGCGAGTATAGGGATGGCTGGTATCCAGATGGCCAGGCGCTCACCGGTTCGGCCTCGCCTTGAGCCGTATCTTGCACTCGTGCGCCTTGCCCAGCCGCACACAGTGGCTGCACGGCCTCTTCCCGTCGCATTTGCGTTTCCGTGCCCGGCAGAACTCGCACGCTTTGCTTGTGCGTTTGCTGGCATGGCTCGAGCTGGCGACGGCGTCTGCACCGTCATGTTCGAGCGAAGCTGAGGAGGCCGAACGAGCATGCGTGCGCTGGGACCTGTATGCCTCTGTACCGGGCGGACCGACGCCGAAGTCGGGACCAGCTGGGCCAGGCATGGCTCCAGCTGCGCTCGTGGCCGTGGGCGAGTGAGCAACGCCTTGGAGTGCGCGAATCGGCACCTCTACGGGCTATGACTGTGTAGAGCAGTGGCACGACGGGTCGCTTGAGGGCGACATCGTCTCTGGGAAGATCCAAGTTGGGTCAAGTAAGCTTGACAAGGGGCGGATATACACAACTCGCCAAGCGGAACAACGCAGCCTGGTCGGTCCGATTCAGCGTGGTAGCCGCCGGTCACGACTGAGTCACCCGGCACATTGCATTGTGACTGAGATCCCGTGCAGCACATGTCTGACGAGGGAGCGGGCAGTCTTTTCGTACTTGGCAGCGCTCGTATGTGCATGGGTCATCTGCCACTGCACTCGTCATGATCTCAAATGCACAAAGCTATATACAACCTCTTCCTGATCCGTACCGTTGTACGTCGCACCATCAGAACCCGCCAGCAGTCTCTCCTGAAGCTAGACCTTGGCAGGCCTGGCGTGCTTGGTCTTGGCGAGATCGTCAAACATCTTCTCCGGGTCGACACCCCTGAGCAGCTCTTCCTGCTCCTTGAAGAATCGCAGCCTGTCCGGGGCGATCTCTCGAGACGTGATCAGCTCGGAAAGCTCCCTTGCTCGTCGGCCTGATATCAGCGCCCGTCGGCTTCGCGACGCGGCTTGCGCCAGACGCAAAGCACGCTCGACTCACACGACTTGGCCATGAGCCCCGCGGTGATGTACTCCTTTGACGAGATGCACACTTCGCTCGCGTCGATACCAATCTGGCATAGCCTGTCTTTGCGCGCGTCCGACGCATCGGACGCTTTGACCACCATGAGCGCCATGGCGGACATGTTGGAGAACAAGGCGCATTCACTGGCGTCAGCGCGTGCGCTCCACGCCAACGAAGCGTGTGATGTGAAGGGCAAGGAGGGTTTTGCTTCAGTATATACATTTGTCCACTCGAGTTGTTCGGTGCGATTCTGATAAAGACATCATGAGCGGGGAGGGGTGGGAGTGACCGCGAGCCGCGTCCGGGTGAAGAGCGAATACACTCACGCTTTGCCAATCTCCGCGCGATAGTTGCGCTCGTTCTCCGGTTTCGGGGGGTATGCGTCGGGGTGGTATGGAAGCAAGAGGCTCCACGCTGACGTTAGCTGGGCCGAGAGCACGGGTCGGATGAGCTCACCAACGGCATAGGTATACAGCGCGCCGAGTCTGTCGCCTGCCTTGTACTTCCTGTCCGTCAGCCTTGAGCCCATACAGCGACGAGTGAATGTCGAGAAGAAATCGACCGGCCGCTCACTTGTTCGCTGCGTCCTTGCCCTCCAGTGCCCTCTTCAGTCGATGGTCAATCGCAAACTTCTGCACCCGGCCGCTCTGCAGATCCGCCATTATCTCCTCGTACTTCTCTTGGCCTTCGTCGCTGCAGAAGGTCAGGACGTCCCGGAAGATGGCGACCTTGAGGGCTAGCACGGCAGAGTGGGTGGTCCTGGTATCAGCCACGAACTTGACCACGAAGGGAACACACGAGGAAGGGTGTTCATGATCGCGGGAGAATTCGGCCGATGAACATGAGAGTGATGCGCAGACTCACTCTTTGATCGACACGTCTTTGAGCTTGTCCACGACGTCCGTCTTCGACCCGTTGCCTTGAACGAATGCCTTGCTGTTGCGGTCGCCATTGCCATTGCCATTGGTCGAGGTCCCGGTCAGGCCAAAATCTGCCCAGAGCTTCGCCAGATCTGGGATAGGCGGAGGGGTGAGATCGTACAGATCGACAGTCATGGCGCTGCGACTTGCCCCGGATGCTAGTAAGCTTGTTCTATGTTGGGTGTTGAACAACAAGTCATTCTGTCGTCAAGCGGTCAGTCTTTGATGGTGAAACGCTGAGGGGCATCCATCATCAAGGCGCACGGGGCGCGAGTTGGCCGCATCGCCGATCATTGGGCCCGTTGGAGCGAGTGCGCCCATCGTGAGCACACCGGTGGAACAATCAGTCGAACACGACGGCATGCAACATCCGCCGCAAATGCAGGTCGCATGTCGGTCGAGCGAAGATGGAGTGCTTGACATGCCAAGGTGAGGTATACGAGAAATATAACGACCTCGCTCCCTCATCTTGGACAGTTTGGCCATTTGAGCCGGGATCAAACGGCGTGACCCGGCACACACCGCTCGATCCCAATCCGGCAATTCCGGAAGCTGTCATCGCGGCGATCGCCGAAGCGGTTGACCGGATCGGCTTCCACACTCACAACCGGCTGCGCGATCGGGTGCGATGAGATGATGAGATTGGCCTGGGCTCATTGGCACTCTCCCACATCCAACATGCCGCTCCCCACGCACGCTTCTACCCTGGTCATCGGAGGCGGACCAGCCGGACTGGTCTCGCTCAAGTACCTGCTCGAGTATGGAACAGGCGACGAGGAAGATCCGGTGTTGGTCGAGATGGAGGATGATATCGGTGGCACGTTTCGGTATAGGGGTTATGAGAATGCCGAGCTGGTGAGCAGCAAGCAGCTCACTTGCTTCTCCGACTTTCGGTAAGTGCTCGCCGCATATAAGGCCGGCTCTCTCCCGGGACGCATCTTCGCAAGCATGATCACAAGTACCACTACCAGCAATAGCTCACTCGCAGCTACCGCTTGTCTGCGCCAGATCACCCATCCTTGCCCAACTTCGTCGAGTATCTCCACTCGTACGCCTCGCACTTCAAGCTCGACCCGCACATCAACCTGAACCAAAAGGTAGTGAGGCTGCAACGCACCGACGACCCGTCTTTCCCGCACGTCGCGACCATCCGCAACCTGTCACGCGGATCTTCCGAGAGCTCCGAACACACCATCCACGCCCGCCGAGTGGTAATCACAACCGGCCTCCATGTGACGCCCAACATCCCTTCCATTTTGGGCCTGACGTCGTCGCCCACTTCTTCGTCTCCCCAATGGATCCACTCGTCATCGTACAAGTCCCGCTCGCAGCTGCGGGACAAATCAGTGCTTGTCCTCGGCGCCGGCGAGACCGGCATGGACGTCGCGTACGAGTCGGTCCTGTCTCCCGCCAAGCGGACAACCATGGGCGTGCGCACCGGCTTCCTGTCTTTCCCCAAAGTGCTCAACAACTTCCGCGTCCTCGGCTCGACCTTTGACGGCGCCCTGCCGATCGACGGGCTCATCACCAACCTGTTCGAGACGGCGTATGTGCACCCCTGGGTCGCCGCGAGCCACCTGCGGTGGTTCGTGTCCGACTTTGTGATCAAACGGGTGTTGTACGTCCTCACGGGGACGCAGGCGGGGTGTAATCAGTGGGCCGGGGAGCTCCCGCCAGAGCGACAAGGCAGGGCGTACGTCTTCCTCAACAAGTCGGCCAAGGCTATGCAGTTCATCAACACCCCATTCTACCGCTTGGGGTGGCTGCATCGTCTTGTGGCGCACTATATCGACCCACCAACACCCAAGGGGATAACAGATCCCACGATACACCTCACGCCCTTTCCCGAGAGGTTCGACGAAAACGGGCGAGCGGTGTTCTCCCCGCCGCCCGCACATCGGCGGAAGGAAAAGGCGTGGACGGAGGAGTGCAAGGCAGACCTGGTGGTGCTGTGCACGGGGTACAAGCAGGAGTGGGGATGGCTGGGGGACGGGTATGCGAAGCCCGAGGAGCTGGACCTCCGGGGCGTGGTCTCGAGCAAGGACACCTCGGTGGGGTATATCGGCTTCCTGCGGCCCGGCGTCGGTGAGTGCCGTGCGACGGCTCGGTCGCGTACACCAGTGGGTATGTCGACTGACGACAGGCGCAATTCCACCCATGGCGGAGATGCAAATCCAGTTCTTCCTCTCCCTCACTACGGGCCAGATCCCTCCGCCGTCCTCTCCCGAGAACTACCACCTCCTGCACTCGCCGAAGGGTCGAATCCAGTACGGCGTCGACTACTCGACGTACATGGCCACGCTTGCGCGGGACATTGGCGCTGCACCTGGTCTCAAGGATCTATGGGCAGAGTACGGCTGGTTCGTCGCCCTCGTATACAGGTGAGTCTGGGTCTGGTGTTCTTGGAGGTAGCGAGGCGCTGAGACCAGCTTCGGCGCGGCCTTCCCGACGTTTTACCGCCTCACGGGCCCGTACAGATCCAAGGGGGCCAAGCAGATCGTCGAGACGGAGCTGTGGGATACGATCAAGCGGAGGGGTGTCGTGGGCAATATCTTCATGGGCGTGATCCCGATGGTGCGTGCTTGTGGTACTGCCGGGAATGGACACGGAAGTGAAGCGAGATGGCTGGCTGGCTGGCTGACGCAGCAGGTGTTCTACGCTTGGGTCAATCTGGTGGCTCTCTCGCTGGACGTAGCGGTGGGGCTGGGAGCCAGGGTTGTGGGCCGATCGTACCAGCCGGCTTGGTCGCCGTTGTAGCGTTATGCATATGCACTACCTTCGCGTGCATGAGATAGAATGGATGGGGGTCGCCACTCGAGTCTGTTCGTTTTGCCACTCGCTGCTGAGTGGCGGAACTACCTGCTCACCTCATGTTGCAGAGACTGCGTGCGATGTATAGTTCTATGCGCTTGGTGGTGGGAGTAAGAGGGGAGGGGGTATTTGCGGAGCAGACCATGCCGGGTATTCTGGGACATGGGCCCCTCCGACGACGCAAGTATGCTGTCGTGTGATTCGGAAACGTGAACATAGCAGATGCAAGTTCCGCGGCGGTGCAGGCCAAGACAGTCGGAGAGGGCACCACGCAGCCCCATATCGTATAACAAAAGGCATCGTGCAAAAGGAGATGCGCATGCGAGAAAATATTGCTAAAGCGTACTTCGAGCGCTGAACCTGTGGACGGCAGGACCATACACACAGCGCCTGTTCAAGATTGTATTTCCGGCGATTCGAAAGGCCTGAGCTGAGACGAGCGAGACGCAAGGCCGTCCTCCTTCGATGACCGACCAGGGCGCGCATGCTCAAGCGGGAGGGAGGGAGTCGCCATATGGCATGTGCAGGTGGCAGTTGCGCATGAGACGAAATGCTTCACAGCCAGGGCTCGATCCCCGCGGAAGCCTGGAGGCTTGTGGACGAGGAGCATGAGACGACGGGGCATCAAATCGAGATGTTTCCACCCGTCCTGCGCCCCTAGCTGTCCTTGGAAGCTCTTTTATCCATGTAGAAGTGCTCCTTAAACGCTCGGAAAGAGTGAGGAATTGATGTCCTACGGGTGAAGCAAATTTGAGGGTATATAGAGTAATATAGATGGGTGCTTTCATCAATTAGTCACTCTGTCCGAGCGGTTAAGGAGCAGCACTCGAATTAACACAATTCAAGATGCTGTGTCGAAAGACGCACAGGTTCGAATCCTGTGGGTGACGTTTTTGCGTGTGTCTCACTTTTTGCCCTTTTGCTGACTGACACCACCGCGCGTGCGTGTCTTTGAAGCATGTGGTGGACTGAGTCAATCTGTCTGTTACAGTGCATGGAGTGACAGTACACGGAGGTGCATGTCATTGTATCGCACGGCGTGTATCACTCACCAATCGCGTCAAGCACGAATGACAACCAGGGCGTGCCATCATACGGGCACAACCACACCTGGCCTTGCGGAGGGCAGATCCAACCCGAGCGACGGATCGCGAGGTATTCCGGACGACGTAGCTTAATGATGTGCGAGCAATTCGAGTGGTGGAGGATGTGATGGGGATGGAGACTGGGCGGTGCTGCGTGCGTGTGTCTTATATCCCACTCAGGCCAGTGATGCCAGCGGCAGCGTCCCACTCTGCAGCCGGCACCGCATGGCCACCCCGTCGCTAGTCCGGTCATTGCCCAGCGACCCTACTGTGCGACCGGCTCCGGCCCACGTCGCAGGTTGGAACGCTGGGCTACTGTGCACTGAGGTGGAGAGGAGACCGAGATGCTGCTCAGGCGTCCGCTCCGGGGGGCGAGGTCATGGATGGATCCGCTCTGATCGCAGCTGCAACGCAAAGCTAGGGGCGCCGGCCGGTCTGAGCAGGACTTCATCACGCCGTCCGCACGCAGCCATTTCTCGGCGGTCAGACATCAGACATCAGACGTCACTGCGACACCTCGGCAGTCTGACCACCCCGCTGCGCTCTGCACCGGCTCCCCTCCTCTCCGAGGGCGAGCAGTGCGTACATGCTCTCTTATCTCACCTCTCCGGGCACGTCAGCTGTGGGTGTGATCCAAGTGCCTGGCTAGTCCCGCCCTCGCGGCACGCAGTGTCCCACCTTGATCAAATGGGGAAACTGCCCACGGCAATTGCGGTGTCGAGATACCTCCGTCGGCCGCTAGGCCACGAGGCCGACCACTCCTGCAGTCATTGCAAACACGTCGCAGCGCCCGCTGGGTAGGACTGGGTGGCCCTCAGCCCGAGTCAGGACTGTTTGTGTTGATCGCTGTGTGCCGATGATCTCGACGCACACAAAAACGGCATGTATGATGTATAATGGCAATGCAACTGATGATTGTATACAGCTTCGAGTCACTTATAGGCCAGAGCGAAGTGCATGTGTGCTTACACTGGTGCTGCCATGGCATGAATGAAAAGCTGCTGCGGCAGAGGATGCTCCTCCGCCAACAGCCAGTGCTTGGAGGGCAAGGCAAGGCTAGACTGAATGGTGCCCCCCCTCGAGTGGGGGGAGAGAGAGGTGAGTGAGTCAGTCCGGATTTCGGTCGGAAGCCGACTTTTCCAGCGTTCGGCGGCTAAACCACTTTCGACTCGGTCACCTTATCCTACACTTTCGTCTTTCGCATCCCACTCAACACCACATCGACGTCGTGGGCGTCATCACATAGACCTGTCCTGGCGCATCAAACATGACAGGCATAGTCCAGGCCGTCGACTCGCCTGAAGAGCTCAAGGCCAAGCTGCAAAGATGGTCTCAGAAGTTGGGCGCTTTGCCCAACCTGGCCCTGCCGACCGACTACCCTCGTCCGAGTGAGCAACTCCCGGCACTGACCAGTATACCTCAACTCATCTCCAGGCCCGGCCAAGCTCGTTGAGGCCACGCAGACGCTGTCGCTCCCGGCAACTCTCACGCCCACGCTCCTGCGTCTCACGCTCGAGTTCTCCACAATCTTCCCCGCATCACCCCTGCCGACGCCCTACCATCTCTTGCTCTCCTCATTCGTCATCCTGCTCTTCCGATACACGCCCGACCCAAGCATGGTCATCTGTACCTCGGCAAGCGGGACGCCCCGACCAATGCTGCTCAAGCTCGACATTGCGCCGGAGCAGACATTCTTCGACGTCGTCCGACAAATCATGGAGCAAGAGCAGGATGCGGCCAAGGACGCGGTCACCCTCGGCCAACTGGACGAGCACCTCAAGCCCGAGGGTCCACTCTACCGTGTCCGGTTCTTCGACTCGACGACGGTCGAGTCCGACCCCAAGGCGTCGTTCACGACGGACATGACGCTGTTCCTTCTCGCACACCCAAGCGAAGCCACCGCGGCCCGAACGTCCGTCCCGCCATTGTACCTCCGCATGGCGTACAACTCGCTCTTGTTCACGCAGTCAAGAATCACCGCCCTGCTCGAGTCCCTCTTATTCATTCTGACCTCGGCGGCATCGCACGACGCCTCGCACCCGCTCGGCTCGCTGCCGCTCCGCACGCCGGGCCAAGTGTCGACACTGCCGGACCCGACGGCTGACCTTGACTGGTGCGGCTTCAAGGGCGCCATCCCGGACATCTTCTCCGCCAACGCAAAGGCCAACCCGGACAGGGTGTGCGTCGTGCAGTGCCAGCCGGAGGAGGGGCAGGATATCATGGACGGCCCGAGCAGAGGAAAGCGGACGTTCACGTACAGGCAGATCGACGAGGCGAGCAATGTCGTCGCGCACGCGCTTGTCAAGAACGGCTTGCAGAGGGGAGAGGTGGTCATGGTGTACGCGGCGAGAAGTGTTGAGATGGTCGTGTGTGTCATGGGTATTCTCAAGGCGGGAGGCGTGTTCTCTGTCGTCGGTGAGTGCGAGTCCCCGAGCTCTTTGACGAACAGATAGCTAGGCCATGCTTAGACATGCTGACAACAGACCCGGCGTACCCGCCCAACCGACAGACAATCTACCTCCAAGTCTCCACACCCCGCGCCCTGCTCATCATTTCGTCCGCGGGCTCTCTCGCCCCGACCGTCTCCGACTACATCTCGCAAAACCTCGACCTGCGCCTGCTCGTTCCTGCCATTGCGCTCACGGAGAACGGTGTCTCTGGCTCTGGTGCGGGTGAGGACGACATCCTCAGCCCGTTCCAGCAGTACAAGTCGACCCCCGCGGGCGTCGTGCTCGGCCCGGACTCGCCGGCCACATTGTCTTTCACGTCGGGAAGCACGGGTATCCCCAAGGGTGTCAAGGGAAGGCATTACAGCTTGACGCACTTCTTCCCATGGATGCGGGAGCGGTTTGGCCTGAGTGAGAACTCCAAGTTCACCATGTTGAGCGGTATCGCGCACGACCCGATTCAGCGAGATAGTAAGGGCTGCTTCCACAGGTTCATGGAATCGCGCGCTAACGGTAGTGTTCACCCCGCTGTTCCTTGGTGCCTCGTTGTATGTCCCGACGGCGGATGACATCGGCACGCCGGGCCGACTGGCAGAATGGATGGCGGACCAGGAGGTCACGGTCACCCATCTGACTCCGGGTGAGTGTGGCGGAGCGGCTGAGGGAGAACGGCGCTGAGTGGTAGCCATGGGACAGTTGCTCTCTGCCCAAGCCACGCGACAGATCCCCTCGCTGCGCAACGCCTTCTTCGTCGGCGATGTCCTGACCAAGCGGGACTGCACGCGTTTGCAAGGTCTCGCCAAGAACGTCTGCATCATCAACATGTACGGAACGACCGAGACGCAGCGAGCCGTCTCGTACTTTGCCATCCCCTCCGTCAACGAGGATTCGACGTTCCTTTCGACCCAGAAGGATCTCATCCCGGCCGGACAAGGAATGATCGACGTGCAGCTGCTCGTGGTCAACCGCACCGATCGAAACGTCCCCTGTGCCGTAGGCGAGATGGGCGAGATCTACGTCCGATCCGGTGGTCTCGCCGAGGGATACCTCGACCCAAATTCGACCGCCGAGAAATTTGTACCGAACTGGTTCGGCGCAGGAGTCGAGAGGGAGGACACCCTTGCCAAGACCAACCCCGATGCGGCGAAGCATTGGTTCGGCATCCGGGACAGGATGTACCGCAGTGGTGATTTGGGACGATACCTGCCGGACGGACGGGTCGAGTGTACCGGACGAGCCGACGACCAGATCAAGATCCGAGGATTCCGAATCGAGTTGGGCGAGATCGACACCCATCTATCTCGTCACCCGCTTGTTCGGGAAAACGTCACGCTCGTACGACGAGACAAGGACGAGGAGAAGGTGCTCGTCTCGTACTTTGTGCCCGTTGACGGTGACGACCTCGAAGGGCTCATGTCCGCCAGTGAGGCTGGCGACGAGGACTCGGGTGACCTCAAGTCGGAGATGATCCGCGGCGTGAAGCGATACCGCCGCTTGATCAGGGACATTCGGGAATACCTCAAGAAGAAGCTGCCGTCGTATGCTGTCCCGGCTGTATACTTCCCGCTCCGCAAGCTGCCGCTCAACCCGAACGGCAAGATCGACAAGCCGGCACTGCCCTTCCCGGACACGGCGCTCGCCGCGCCGTCGGCTCCGCAGTCGGACTTGACTGCCACGCAGAAGACGATCCACGATATCTGGCTGCGACTGCTCCCGTCGCCGCCAGGCCAGATTGGCCTGGACGAGAACTTCTTCGATATGGGTGGTCACTCTATCCTCGCCACGCGACTGATCTTCGAGATCCGAAAGGCATTCGTCGTCAACGCGCCGCTGGGATTGGTGTTCGACAAGCCGACGATCGAGGGCCAGGCGGCCGAGCTGGACGCTCTGAGGGAGGCGGATCTGGGCATGAGCGGCGCTGGTGGCGCGGGCGCCAAGGAAGTCGTCGCGGAGACACCTTATGCTGAGGACGTCGAGAAGCTGTCCAAGGACTTGCCGGTGTTTCAGCCGCTCCCCGAGGGTTATGGATCCGCGCCGATCACGGTGTTCCTCACGGGCGCGACGGGATACCTCGGCGCCTTCCTCCTGCGTGCGCTGTTCTCACGCAACGTCAAGAAGATCATCGCCCTTGTTCGGGCCAAAACGCCCGAGGCCGGTATCCAGCGTCTGCGGGAAAGTGGAGAGGGCCGAGGCGTATGGGACGAGCAGTGGGTCAAGGACGGCCGCGTCGAGGTTGTCATTGGTGACCTTGCCGAGGACAAGTTTGGCCTCTCCTCCGCGGACTGGTCGCGAGTCGCAAGCGAGGCGGACGCCGTTCTGCACAACGGAGCGATGGTGCACTGGGTGTACCACTATGCCAAGCTGCGTGCGGCCAACGTGCTCTCGACGGTGACGTGCCTGCAGCTCTGCGCGGACACCAAGCCCAAGGCGTTCAGTTTCGTCTCGTCGACGGCGGTGCATGATTGCGAGGAGTTTGTGAAGAAGTCGGACGAGGTGCTGGGCGCGGGCGGAAACGGTCTGAGCGAGAAGGACGACTTGGAGGATGGGCGATATGGCCTCAATGCCGGATACGGGCAGACCAAGTGGGTCAGCGAGAAGATCATCATGGAGGCGGCGAAGAAGGGTCTGAGCGGGTGGACTGTCCGGCCGGGATACATCTTGGGCGACTCGCAGACTGCCGGTGAGTGCTGCTGATCGATCCTGCGCGCGCATATGGACAAGCCCACTGACCGCAGTGACCAACACGGACGACTTCATCTGGCGAATGGTCAAGGGCTGTCTGCAACTGGGTCTCGTCCCGGACATCAACAACAGCGTCAACGTCTGCCCTGTCGACCACGTCGCTCTTCTGTCCGCCTTGTCCGTCACTTCCCCCTTCCCGTCCACCTCATCCGCCTTCAACGTCGCGCACGTCACGGGCCACCCGCACCTGCGGTTCAACGACCTCCTCGGCGCCCTTACGACCTTCGGCTACGAGGTCAAACAGACCGAGTACGTTCATTGGCGGACCAAGCTCGAGCAGCACGTCATCGAGACGCAGGACAACGCCCTCTTCCCGCTGTTGCACTTTGTGCTGGACGACCTGCCAACGAGCACCAAGTCGGCCGAGCTAGACGACACGAACGCGCAGGGCCTCGCTACCGCGGCAGGTTTCAAGGGCACAAGCGGAGTGGACGAGGATCTGATCGGGCTATACTTTGCTTGGCTTGTGCGAGCGGGCTTCTTGCCCGACCCGACGGTGCAGGGCAAGAAGACCCTGCCGGTGTTGGAAGGCGGTGTGGAGGTCGCGATCGGACGGACCACCGCTGGATCGATCTAAGACCAGGGCTGATTTAGTGCTATTATTTGGCGTTCTTACGCGAGCTGCGGAGTGCGGAATGGCGCCGTCTTACATTGCGGAAAGCGTCTGAAACAGGCATACATACGTGAACGAGAACATACAGTATGCATGGGCACGTAGTTGAGTATGTGTGTGTGGCGTCGTCGATGTCTCACCCTATGTCGACGACCCCAGATCGCTCGTTATCCGACACAGCCACAGGAGTTAGTCCGGCCAGGGTGAGTCTCCCCGGAAGCGGTTCCGGACGACACGGCGATGCATGAATGGATGGCCCGCGGCCGGAAGATCGGGAACACCCCCGAAACGTGGATCGCCCTGAGCGGGAAGGAAAGCATCCGTATGTCCGGCCCGCAAAGATCAGCGGGCGGCCAGGAGCTGTAAGCTGTGCTCGTTCAGCGATGGATACGAAGGGAGGCAGGGACCTACCACGAGGGAACGCCCCCAGGCGTCCACACGACGATCACGCACGCAAGCCTCCTCCACCCTGAAAAGACTATTAGCGATTAGATAGGATGGGCGATCTGAGTAGATCGCCACCTTGCGCGACGCCGTGATGCCCGATTTCCGTATCCTTGGCACCTAGCAACGAAGCGAGGCGAGATGCGCAGGCGGCCCGGCGTCATCAAGCTGGGATCTGTGAGATTCAGCAAGGGTCATGTGGTGTATGCGCAGTGCGGCCTGTGTAGACTTTGGCGGGGCGCAGACGGCGGGGCGCAGACTCGCTAGGGGCATTGTAAAAAACCTTGGCCAGGATACATTTGGACGTCGGACACATATTGATGGGTCGGCTCGCGGCTTGTGTACCCTTCTTTGCAGCAAAGTGATGAACAGGGCGTCAGAGCCGCGCGGAAGAGTCAGGAACATTCGGAAGATCTCGCTCGGTTGGCCGCGTGAGAATCGCATGCCAAGCATGCTCTGAATCAGCGGCTGCGCTGCCGTAATTCGCGGACGTCGATGGGGTCTCTCTGACCTGCTCATTATCTAGCGTGCCAATGTGGCGTATCAGAAGGTGATCGAACGTCGGCAAGGTGTCTACCCGGTGTCTCATCACCGGACAAACGAGGGTCGACGGGCGATTTACTCGCAAGGACGAGATCTGATTTCTCACACGTTGCTCTCAGGGTGAGGGGTGTTGATCATCGCGTGACTCAAGCGTCGCACGTGCCACGAAGGAGACCACCTGGTATTTTTGGCCGAGAAGTTATCGGCGAGCGCGAGCATTCACTGCCCGTCTTCGCCGGAGCTGCTCTGCGGATCTCGTCAACACGACGCACTTTCTTCATCCGGCCCCTTCCCTCAGGCCAAAGGATGACCGTTCCTGGGTCACTTATTCTTGAGGCCGGAGGTCTCACTCGCTACCGACTGGTTACGAGAAGTGTCATCGAGCACGGCTCATCCAGCCAACATCCATTGACCTCGATGCCTCGATTCGCGCAGTGTTCGAGGGATGTCTCATGAATGTCAGGGGTGGTATCGCATTCAGACCGTGCGATGCGGCGTATCAATCCGGCCAGGATGCGTGGTTTGTTTGCTGCCGACTGTCAGGCACTGACACAGGCTTATTGACAAGCTTGAGCTCGAAGGAATCCCAGTCCTGGTGGCTGTATATGAGCACACAGGCCGTCATGCTGCCGTCCTCTTCGTCTCCCACTTCCTTTCCCTTCTCACCTCGCTCTCCCTCTTTCTCAACTCCTCGTCCTCTCGCCATCGACTGCCACTTCTTCATACTTCAATAGGTCATTACCGATCATGCTCAAAATTCGAGTGACCCTGTTCGTGCTGGCTACGGTCTTCTTGCTCACGGCTACCCCCTCCTATGCCCTTACAGGCTGCACCTGCCGTGGCCTGCTATTCAAAAGCAGCGGAAGAGTGGCAGACTACCCCGCAAACACGTGGTTTGTGAGTTCCCGCGCCTCATGTACCGTGTCCACCAGCTCATTGGCAGCAACTTCTGTATCGACAGACGGGGACCGGCGAGGCGTACTATGCCAAGCCCAACGACGGATAGTATGTACATCATCTGCTGTTACTCAGCCAGCCGCACAGCTGACGATCCCACAGCTGCATGGTGAACGACAAGCTCACCTCCACCACGCTCAACAACATTGCTGCTGGTATCAACGCCGACGTCGATACCAACTATGTCAACATCACCGGCACGCGCATCTGGTGCTACCAGAACCAGGGTCTGAACAAGGCCGGATGCGTGTCGTACGTGCAGCAACAGGAGCAGAAGATCATGGTGCGCGTGCCACTTACACACCTCATATGAGCTCCCCGTACTGAAGCATAGCTCGACAATCCAAACCTTATCACCTCTTGCAAGTACCCGACCAGCAACTTCGTCCCGACTACCTGTCAGTGCGGCTTCGAGTGCACCAACGGTTACGTCAAATGCGGGACCTCGAGCTGCATCAACCCGGCCACGCAGTCGTGTGTCTCCGGCGCGCCCGTCTCCAAGTCCGCCGCCCGGCGATCGATGGGCCTTTGTCCGGTTGGCCAGACTCGCTGCAGTGTCCCCGGGGGTGGGAACGAGTGCATCAACACTCGTACCAACCTCGAGTCGTGCGGTGGTTGTCCGGACGAAGGTGGCGTCGACTGCAGCGCTATGATGGCTGGGGCGCTAGACGTGGCGTGTGTCGCCGGACAGTGCCGCACGACCGCTTGCTTCCACGGGTTTGAGCTCATCGGCGGGAAGTGCGTCCCTAAGCCTGGGGCAGATGGTGCGTTGCGATACGGGCTCGCGAGCTCTACCCGAGGCCGCTCGCTCATCTCAGGAATTTCCGTCTTCGGACGACGATTGTGATCGAGGCGACGGACCACGCAACGAGGAGACAGTATCGGCGACCCAGCCCTACGATCACATTCTCTATAATATCGGGACATTTTGCACTCTAGAGACTTAGACTTAGACAAACCAGTAGCGAGGGATCACATTACCGGTTCTCAATCACCATTATACCTTTTACCTTAGCTAGCTGAAGCGGTGTGTACATGTACTGATGGGCTGAAACGGGTGAATTTGCCGGAGTCAGCATCAAATGTTCTGGGTGACCGACATAGACTATGCCGTACTGGTTGGGAGATTGCGTGCTGGGCGGAAAGGCGCTCAGGTGTCAGGATTTCAGGTGCATAGACTCCCAGCGCGCTATGGTGTGATCAGCTATTCCACGCTACAAGGCGCCTCACGCCGCAATCGGACGGGCGGAGAGTCCATTGACGCTCAGAGTCGTCATCTCAAGCGGGCCTTTTCGCGGCGCACGCAACAAAGCAAGCTGCTGGAGTCCTTTCCCTTTGTACCGTTGACGGGTGTACGACCGTGGACCCGCTGCTCGTAAGGACGCTGTGGTCTGTCGCAGATCCTGGCATCCCCTTTGAGCGTACCGGCGGACACCTCGGAGCGGAGAATCCTTTGTACTGCCTCTCCACATGCCGAGAGGGGCCTTTTGCTCCATAATATGCTGTGCGATGGGCGGCGCTCTCGAGTCTCGACCGATCTCCGTCCCTCCCGATCTTGGCCTCACCGACGAAGATCTCAAATAGGTGTATATAGCGCGCTCGCTGCTTGTTCGCCAGCCCCAACGCCACCGCTCGGCGACCTCCCCCACAGTTCGGGCCCTCGGTAGTCTCTCCCCACCTCTAAGGCGCGCCACGATTCCAGCACCTGGACTCACAGGTCCTGTGCTATTTTCGACGGACCGGCAGCGAGGAAGCGAGACGGTCTGGCCGACGGGTCCTATCACCTACTGCTCCTCGTCCGCGACAACCGGGGCTCGCGGCGTCACGCCCAGACGTCACCGAGATCTTTTGCACGCCGATCAGCGGCCCGGCGCACCGAGGACGGTCATCCGACAAACGGACGGACTGACCGAGAGCCGGCCCGCCGGTGCATTGCGCCGCCGAAGCGGAAGTACTCTCGCCCGAAGAGGTCGATCGGAAGGTCGCCTTTTGTTCTCTGAAAGGGGTTTGACTTTTACTGACAGCCGCCGCGCACCCACGCCTCAGGAACAGGCGCCGCGGTCGACGGTCGCTTTATTGTTGTCAGCAGGCTCAGGGTCTGTTCCAGGATCTTATTGTTCCCGGGATACACGCGGAATACCCTTGCCCGCTCTGGCAATAAATGTCGGGCGGATATACACCCAGCCGGCCTCGCGGGGTGGAGGTGGAAGTGGAGGAGGACAGAGACGACGAGGGGATGGATGTCGATACTCCTCCATTGTCTGCGGTTAGTCGCCCTGAACAAGCCACCATAGTTTGGCACGACGGTCTGGAGCAAGGACATGCGGGCAATCTATCGAATGAGGCTGAGCTGCTCACGGGGGCCGAGGTGGGAAGCGGCCGCACGGCGAATGACGTGAGGCGGGTGAGAGGGTTTGGAGGGCAACGACATATGGTCGTCCTTCCGGCTTACGCGGAAGTAGTAGCGGAGGGGCGCAGCGGACATGTCTCCGGGGTCAGTGAAAGAGAACAATGGGAGCTGGATGTCGGACATAATTTGCGCGGACAAGCGGGTTTGTCGCCTGCATTGTCGCTGGGAAGAAGGGATAGTGGGGAGAGAACCACTCTGCGTTGTTCGTCGTTTCATCTCCCTCCTCCCCTTTCCTCCTCGCCTGCACCATCGTCTTCCCATCGCAGCTTCGACTTGGCAGCTGATAGATCAGATCACGGCGTTTGCGACCCCGATCAACAGGATCGCAGCGGAGAAGACGAGATCGACACCGGCGCCGACCTCGAAACACTGCGCCTCCGACAAGGCACGGTCACACGCCCCCAGTCAGCTTATACTGCATCGTTCACGTCTACGGTCCGTTTCACACCAGGTGAATCACTCGAGCCCACTCGCCTACCTCCTCACGACGCAGAAGCGGGCGCAACAAACTTTAGAATACAATCAGATCCCATTGTCCCTGCGGACACTTACGACAACAACGTGCCGGGTTTTCCTTTGTCCTCCCGCCAAGCGGACATCGAGCACCGCAACGCCAATATCCCACGCACCACGACGATCACCCCATCGCTGCCTATCTCGAAGTCGTCATCAGTGTCGGCGTCCGCGCCAGACCCGAGTCTCCAACGCAGTCTCTCTTCTATACACGCCCGTGATCCACCAGCCCAGCTAGATGCCCGATCGCGCGGCTCAATTCGCCCACGACCCATCAAGTTCTCTTCTTCCTCGCGGTACCTTCCTGCGCCTTATCCTACATCGTTACCGCTGGGCACTGCCCATCATCGCATCATACCTACCCTCACCTTTATTTCGCGCTTCGATCTTCACTCCCGTTGCGGTATGGTAGAAGTGCCGACGCCGACGCTTGATCTTCTCCTCGCTCAGCTACAGCCCCCACTGGCTTCAGACCTCGGCGGAAGCAGCGCAGCCGGAGATTCGCTCCCATCCGCCTCCTTGCCCGCTGCAGCGGACGTACCGCTCGGCGTGCTTCCTCAGCCTTCCGGCGCGATGTCTATGAGCGGTCGCCGACAAGCCCCTCCCGCCTGGCCATCTGCTCCTCGGCGTGAGGCAGCGCCAACATCCCACCGCCAGATCATCGCCCGCTCTGCAGGGCTAGCGCCGCCTCCAGGGTACACGCACGTATACCCCCAGACGCCCGCCTCGCTGCGCGTCCCTCCCTCGGCACAGTGGTCTCCTGCCTTCCATAGATCCGGACACGGCCGCCAGCACGCCAGCCCATACGCCATCCCACCTTCACCAACGCGAGGCTACGTCCAGCCCCCGCACTCTGCAAACCCTGTTCGAAGGGCCTTTCCGTCTAGCGCACCAATGCCATCCAGCCCCCGTGTGCCGGAACACCTGTTTCCTGTCGTCCCATCACCGTCTCCTGTGCGCGTGACGCGGACTCCGAACGGCGCGTATCGGTACGAGAACGTGACGGTTGACTGGGTATCGAGAGAGCTGCACTTGAATGCCCCAAGGGTGTGGAATGACCTGCATACGACCGATTGCAAGATTGGTGAGGCTGCAATCAGCGACCACCCACGACTTTCGCAGACATCACCGGGTTGAGCTGACGGCAGTCATCCCTGCATGGAGCGCTGCCAAGCGTCGAGCGTATGCAGAGCGCATGTCGCCCATGAGATCCTCGGGGAATGATACACCGGTCAAAATCGAGGAGGATCAGCAGCCCGGCTCAGCGATGTCGGGGCATTCGAATCAGCCCGGCCGGTCTTTCTGGCCGCCCACACCGGAGGGGACGGCCCAGCCTGGACGGTCGTACGCGTCAGGCGTTGCACATGCGAACAGCAACGTCGTCTCGTCGTCCCAGGTCCAGCGGGGTCGACGAGGGAGTCTTCCAGAATACGATCAACTGCCTGTACGTCACACACAACAAGCCGCCTCCGTACAAGCAGCTGATACCAGACGCTCGAGTTCCGCCTGCACCAAGAGTACCTCTACACCCAGTCGCGCCTGCTACGAATCCTCCTCGCATCCTCGCCGGCGCACATGGATCTGCCGGTGTCTCCTGCGCGACTGGCACGTCTACCTGGCGACCCAGATCCGTCGCTGCCATTACCGGACGACCTCACCCGCGGCGCAAAGTTCTTGGCCCCGTCAGACGATGGCGATGGCGGGGGAGGTATCCCCACACTTTGGGTCCCCGTACCAGACCCCGAGTCCTTTGGCCTCATCGTGCACTGGCTGTACTGGTGGGTTGCTCGATATCTTGCAGCTAAGCTGGAGTGGTATCTGACGACAGGGGCGATCGCCGCGTCGTGGAAGACGCGATGTCTCGCGGGCTGGTCTCGTGGGAGGGCGTAGTGCACAATATCACATATCTCGGGCTCGAGTGGCAGATCAAGAAGGTCGTCGGGGATTGGTGGAGGCGGTGGGCGAAAATGGAGGTGGGAAGTGGTAGGGCTGCTGAGCAGAACACCAAGTGGCTTAACGAGGAGGACGAAGACGAGGGCGACGCGAGGAAGGTGCCGGTCAGCGCGGGAGACAGCGACGAAGAGGGCAACGTTGATGTGGTGCAGCCGCAAAGGAGACGCTCGGAAGCAGATGCTGCGGTGGAGTCGATGCTGGGGGCGCTGAACAAGCTATGAGGGGGACTGCTGTTGGTTGGTGCAGAGGGTCTTCCATCGTGATAGATGTGTCGTTGTGGGCACCGGCAAGCTACTCGTATACCCAGCATCAACTAGTGATATCGGACAATCTCTGTATGTCACCCATCATACCTCCATATGCATACCCAAGATGCATCGCACTTGTCTGTCGGACTGAGCATGGACTGTCCCTAACCCAGTGTGAACATGCATAGGGGATCGGGGACGCCAATGCCCTGAATGGATAGCCCACCTCTTTCGGTCTCGGATCTGGACGGAGGTCCGAGAATGACGCCAAAAGTCAGATCTCTCCTCGGTCGTGTATCTTCCCCTCTCTCATCTCAGCTACTTGCACTTGCATATCTCCTTGCCCTACGCAGCAGACATGTCCAGCGTGGCTCTCAAGGTCCAGCCTCAGCCCCACGTGCTCACCATCGCCGGTGAGCTGCTTGTGTATCAATGCCCAGGTCGGGGTCAGGCGCTGACGTCCAGGCAGCGATTCGGGTGGGGGCGCCGGTATCCAGGCGAGTCGACTCGGCCATCTCATCAAAAGCAGAGCTGACTATCAGGCAGACCTCAAAACAATTGCGGCATTTGGATGCTATGGCTCGAGTGTGATCACCGGCTTGACGGCTCAGAACACGTTAGGCGTGCATGGAGTACATGAGGTCCCGCCTGACTTTGTGCTGCAGCAGGTACGCCTTTTGGTCCTGGCCATCCTACCTTCACGCCTCCCCTCGAACGCCTTCATGGGCCACCTTGGAGGAGCATAAGGAGTATACATCCCACTGACACCAGCTCCAAGCGGTCTTCGAAGATGCCCCGCCCGCGGCGATCAAGCTCGGCATGCTCACCTCCTCGGCTACCATCTCGTCCCTTGCGCATTATCTCGCCCTCCTCCCCAACCGCCCCTTGACCATCCTTGACCCGGTCATGATATCCACCTCGGGACACACGCTCCTCCCTGATGCCGCCATTTCAGCCATCACCGCGCAGCTGCTACCGCATGTCGATTGGGTGACACCCAACATCCCCGAGGCGCAGCGGCTTGTCAACTCCACCGAGACCATCTCGACCTTGTCTGGCCTGCTCCAGCTAGCGGAGGAAGTACGGGAGGGCATCCCAGCACGGACGGTTCTGCTCAAGGGAGGTCATCTGGGCGTGACGCGGGATGAGGTCAAGGCCCTTCAGGGGCAGTACGATATGATCTGGGAGGAGGGGGACGAAGAGGAGGAGACCGTGGAGATCCTCGAGCTGTATAGGGGCTACGCAGGGGTCAAAAGGGCGGAGCATCTCGTAGTGGATGTGCTCGTGGAGCGAGGAAGGGGCTTGAAGCTGTTTGTGGGGAAGAAGCTGGACAGCACGAGTACGCATGGGACGGGGTGCACGCTGAGCTCGGCGATTGCCTGTGCAGTTGCGACGCGCGCAGGATCTGACGGTGAGTAGGTCCTGCGTCCAAGCTGTGGGCCTCACTCACTGACATGCAGACGAGTCAGCCACCGCCGTATCGAAGAGAGCGATCGAATACGTCCGGTCGGCTATTGGCACCGCGTTCCCCTTCGGACACGGACATGGGCCGCTCAACCATTCTCACCTGACTCTCACTCGCTCAATACCTCCGTGAGCACACCGGAATGGATTGCCGCTACGATACACAATCTGATGACCAGGCCGACCGCACACAATCCACACCCCTTCACATCCCATCTCGTCCAGTCCGACCTGCCACTGTGGCGCTCGTATGTCCGGCATCCATTCGTCGTCCAGCTCGGCGAGGGAACTCTGCCGAAGGAGAGCTTCGTACACTACATCAAGCAGGACTACCACTACCTCCGTCATTGTCAGTCGCGTCTGCACCCCATGACTTCCTCCACTGACTTCAGACGCCCGGGCGCACGCTCTGGGCGCGTACAAGTCAGAGCAATTTGCAGACATGCAAGCATTCACCGACATTGCCGCGCACATCGCCCGCGAGTCGACCAACCACGTCAAGGTGCGTGCGGCCGCGCCAATCCGACCGCGGCGCTGATAGCAGTACTGCGAGGAGTACGGGATCAACCTCGAGCAGCTGATCGCTGAGCCAGAGGCTGCCCCGTGCACGGCTTATGCGCTATACGTCATCGACGTGGGTAACCGCGGCGATGTATTGGATCTGTACATGGCCGTTGCGAGCTGTCTGATCGGGTACGGAGAGGTGGGCCTGTGGCTGAAGCGACGGGTGGATGAGGGGAAGATCAAGCTCGATGGCAACCCGTACAGGCGCTGGATCGAGACGTATTGTGGGGAGGAGTTCCTGACGGCCATCAGGGTCGGGATAGGTGCGTTCGACCGCTATGCGCCGGAGTTGAGCAGGAGTTGACGCGCAGATAACCTGGAAAAGCGCATTGCGGCGGACCCGCCGAGTCCAGAGAAGCTCAAGAAGCTGACAAAGATCTGGCACGATTGTGTAGCCTTGGAGCGCAACTTCTGGGAGATGGGTCTCAAGATTATCAAGTAAAAGTAGACAGCCGAATGAAATGAGCAGCGACAGCTCAATTTGCGTTTGCTCACGAAAAGACACCACCTGGTCGGTGCGAAGTCGACAGCTATACCACTCGACGGGTCCATGCCCCTCGATCAGTTGCGCTACATACAGATCTTTGGTGTGGAAGTGGGCTGGTGAACGCACGTATGGCATATTTGTCAGTGGCCGGCTCGTCCTGGCTAGCTAGCCAGGCAGATTCCCTCGCGGTCTGACAGGAACTGAGAACGGAGAGGAACAACAAATCAAGGTTAAAAGTCTGCACCCTGAACGCCTAAACCGGACTTCGTCATCATGAACATGCGATCCTCTCCTCTTCTGCCTTGTGGTACTGTGTCGCATCTCTGCCCCATGAGGTTAACCGGTTCCTGCAGCCGTGTTCGCTCCGTACGCGAATGCACTGCCCTGCTGTCCTATTCTTGGCACAGACTACCACATGTGCCAACCCTAATATACGCCGCTCCAACCTCGTCTTCTCCCCCCGCTCCCTCCCCCCCCC
>CAUG01000127.1:0-16900 GCA_000442785.1 Papiliotrema flavescens NRRL Y-50378
GGGTGATCACGTGATGTATGGCGATGGGTGGACCGGATCTTAACAGGAGGCAAGGAGCTGAAACAACGATGATGAAACACCAGGACACGCAAGCAACATCGGTGATGACCGCTTTGCTTTTTGTCGATGGTCAAGACGGTAACGGCAAGGCCGAGTGAGGTCAGGGCAGAGTCTCGACTTTGACAGTATTGTTTGACATGACAAAATGTTGTTTGTCATTACAAAGTGTCGTATGATGGTGAGCTTACCAAATGAGGTGGTGAACGTATTTGACACTGAGTGGTTCATGACACGCGCACTTCCTTCTCACTGGGGTTCAAAATCAGTATTTCATCAAGCAAAGTAGGGAGTACACCTTGTGGTCTGCTCCCTCAGAACCTCTAGTCTTCTTGACATGCCATCCATGAGTGTATCCTTTGACCTGATCACCATTGGTACAAAGAACATTGTGTTGTCTTGCCTGAAATAGGGCAAGCCAAAATAGGCTACACCGCCCTTCTAATGGGTAGCTTCTGATTCATCACATTACAAGAAACAGTGCTAATCTGGTAGCCAGTCCTTTTTACACCATAGGACTGGTCCAAAAACCTCAAGGAGTTTCTACTTGCCATTATATTGTTTGGCAAGTCATTCGCTTCAAGGGCTTCAACATCACCGGGTCTCCTGGGCTGGGTGGAGGTCAGGTAGAGATTCACTTGACGTTTGTTGCAGCAAAGGAGGAAATAGCCAGCTTCGACTCAAACAGACATGATCTTGCATTGGAATTCAGATATGTACATGACTCCTCCCAACATCCCTCTTTTCAAGTACATCTCATTACTTCCCCGGTGGAAAAGATCTTTCAGCTGGCTGTCTGTTGGTTGTCAGTGCTCCACAGTTTGGATCATCATTCAGAGTAGGCTGGAGGGTCAGTCTGAGATGACATACCCTCAGGGGAGACCTTGGAAGCTCTCTCTGCAAGCATTTTTTTCTCTTTGGCAACCCATGCAGGAAGGTCACCATGCTCTTGAAGTATCTTAGATCCTCGTGCCAGGAAGGCTCTTTGAGCATCTGTGATGTTAAACAAGGTATACGAATTGTTTGAAGCACTTGAGAAGACCTTGTCCAAGTTGTCGGCTTGCATCAGCCTGCTGGCATTTGTCTCAATGCCTTGCAAAAGCTTTTCCTCATTTTCAGTGGCATTGACAATTGCCCAAAGGATATCACGAGCATCCTTGTTTGCCTGATTCTGTTCATCTGACGTCAATGGAGGCTGGTCAATGGTCTCAAACCAGCCTTTGAGGTTGTGGAACTTGTTTGTGTCTCTCAAGCTCCTTCTGAAGGAGATCAAAACTGTTGACTCCTTGCTGGTGAGGGACTGAAACTTTTGTTCAGGCGAGGTATTCCCCTCCTGATCTGTCTGCACTCCTGCGGTCAGAAGATCATCGCAAATCTGGAAAAGCTGGTGGCGCTCAATTTCTCCAGGAAGACCTTTGGACAGCTGTCGTTTGAATTGATCTTCAGTTGGACTCATGTGGAGGGCTGTCTGCACCGTGCGACGCCAAAAGGGGTAGTCCTTGACTTCTGTGGAGTCATTTGAAGCCTGTGCCTCCAAAGTGGTGTTGTTGGAACTTGATGAAGGCATACCTGTGGCAAGGGTGTGTCTGTGTCCTTCTGTGTAGGTAGGAGGAAGTGAGTATGGTCTCTTACTTAGCGTATAGCCTTAACTGATTGCCTTGGTGTGGTATGAGGTGTTATAGGCAAAAGTGATTGGGAGTGATATGATGGTAGGGGAAATGGGCTGCAGCAACTCAGTATGGTCTTGCATATATGTGCACACCTGCACTACACACTCACTGTGCACAACCATTGTGCACCTCAAACTTGGGCACTGTTGTGAAAGGATGAGCTAAATGCAGGAAGGCTGGAGGGCAGGAGGGTGTTGCTAGATGATGCCTATGCCCTGTGGAGCTGCATAAAGTCCAGACCTTTTGGACCAGGGTGGAGACTAGGCCTGTAGATTAGAACAAGGTCCAGGCCCTGTGGAGCAGGATGATGTCCAGGCTTGTGGAGCAGATAGGTAGGTTGGCCAAGTGACAGCCCTGCTTTGGCCTCCATTGGATGTGGGTGGAGCCAGAGGGACACCCTTACATGCTGCCAGCAATCAAAGGTTTATGCAGAGGGGAAAAGTGTCAGAGTCAAGACTCTGCGCCACCTTGCTCCATGCCGCTCAGCCATCAACAAATTGTGGGGCGGTCATCTCTCAGGTTCTTGCGTGTCATTCGAGTTTCATGGACAGTGTGTCAACCCCTTGTTCTCATGTTGGAATGACTTGCGCTGCGTGGATAGTCAAGCACTGCATGGATACATTGGAGAAGCAAAGAGACAAGAGCAACTGGCAACACAGACATGGAAGCTTGAGCATTGTTGACAATGCGTTGAGCAGTGGTAGGATTAGATTGAGGACATTCCTGTGTGTAGACTCCATCAATTGTTAATCAGCAGTCAGCTTGTTCATAGTGCGCTTTCATAGACTTGTGGCCCTATCCTTTGTTTGTCTGGCTACGCAGATGTACTTCCGGCCCTAGTCGTGACTTTGACAGAGACAGTGACTGAACGACTAACAAATGCCCTACAATTTCGAGGCGGCACCCCGCTCGCTTGAGGGGGTCATCGAGACGACGGCAACTGCTAGCGGTGACTACGGCAGAGGGCCGGGATGGAGCACAAGATACATGCTAGCGCCTACAGTAAGCCGGAGTGGACAAGTACAGAAGCGAAGACAAGCTACAAAAAAGAGAGCACCCGGACAGGTACACTACGGCCTGACAAACGCCGTGTCCAGCCCTTGCCCAAAGTCCCAGAGCATGATCCGGCAGTCCATCCCTGCGGTAGCAACACGCACACGATCGCCTACGACACTGAAAACACGTCCCGTTCTCGCGCCCGAGAGGTCCGCGAGGGCTCGACCATCAAACCGGTCCCAAACCTATCGTCAGACCTGCGCAGGACCATAGACGCATGACCCACCTTGACAGTACCGTCGTAGCTCCCGGACAGGATCACGTCCCGGTTGATCCATACGCTCCGCACCAATTCCATGTGCCCTCGATTCAAGCATCGGCGACAGCGCGTGCCATTTGGCCGTCCGAGACCTGGCGGGCAGATGCAAGCCGAATAGCACGTTGTCTGCTTTTCGAGGAAGAGCTTCTGATTCGGATCGGCGGGCTTCTCCTCGGTCCGCCCGGTCTCCACCTGCGTGGATGACGACTCGCCTTCGTCCTCATCCTCGTCATCGTCGGCGGCGCCATCGCCGGACTCGTTGTCCGACGCCGCGTTCTCGATGACTGTTTTGCCCGGCGCGTAGGGGTACTGGACCAGATTGAAGATTTTGACGCTGGCGTCGGACGAACCGGTCACGATCGTGCCTAGGATAATGCCTCCTTTGCCCCGAGGGCGACCCGTCAACTGCGGAGAAGGAGCGGGATCGAATGCGACAGAGGCGATGCCGCGTGTGTGAGGATTGAGGCTTACGAGCTCCTGGC
This sequence comes from Papiliotrema flavescens NRRL Y-50378, assembly GCA_000442785.1. Classification (NCBI taxonomy): domain Eukaryota; kingdom Fungi; phylum Basidiomycota; class Tremellomycetes; order Tremellales; family Rhynchogastremaceae; genus Papiliotrema; species Papiliotrema flavescens. The sequence goes on from CAUG01000127.1 coordinate 3,525, forward strand.
CTGTCTCGATGCACCAGACGCGCAAAGTCTTGTCCGCACTGCCGGCCACGCTGGTGTAAGCGCTCCGTCTCAACATATCATAGCTCTTCGAGACTCACATGTACCTGTCGGACATGCCCACTGCATTGACAGCTCGGCGCTGTTCCGTGAGGTGTATGTTGAGCGTCTCCTGCAGATCGGGCAGGCGGAACACCTTGATCGCTTGGTCTGGTGCTCAGCATACATTGATAGTGTCGGCGAGAACAGGGACAGCCTACCTTTCGAGCATGAGACGACCCTCTTTGCGTTGGCGCGCACGCATAGTACCGAGTCGGAATGTGCCCTGACGGTTTTGTCAGGCTTGTCGCCTTTGTTGCTCTCTACATCCCAGAGGCATATACACCCGTCGCTTCCGCCCGTCACTGCCCAAACCTTCTCCCGCGGAGCTTCCTCGTCGACCTTGGTGTTTCCGTCGGCGTGTTGAAGATATCTCTCCGCGGATGCGCGCGTGGCCACTTCATCTATCTCCCCCAGGTCCTCTCTCGACCATTTCGCTTTGACAGTGACTACGCTGAGCACGCTCCCCGCGTGTCCACCTCCGAAGACCTTGACGACCCTCGGCCGTCCATCCAGCACCCAGAGGCGCATGGTCTTATCCCTTGAGCCGGACAACAACCAATCTCGGCCCCGCGTCCGCATTTCCATCGGCCTCGTCGGCCCACTAAGCGTTTCGAGTGACCCGGACCCGGTCGCATGCGCATCCACCTCGATCTGCATCTCGTGTCGGAACATGTCCAACGTATAGATGTTCTCCAGGTGGCCCGGCAGCCCGCCGTTCGTAACGGAGGCCATCGCGTCCAGGCTGCGCGGCTTGACGACCGGCACGCGCCGGCCCTCGGCGGCCGGATGAGGCGACGGCATAAGGACCATTGGATTGCGCATCCGTCGCTTCAGCTTCGCGTGGACGATGTACAGGTGTTTGTAATTCACCCGCGGTTCCATCTTGCCGGCGTCGCCATGCGATTCGCCGACGGGATAGTCTGACCAAACGGGTGTGACCGGAGGTCGTATCGACTGAGGTCGGTAGGGCTGGAAGCAACCGTATGCAAAGTCGGGATGATCGCTCGTATGCGCGGTCGAGCTGGAAGAGGGCATCGCATGACCGGCAGAGCTGCCGTTTCGTTCCCAGACGTCATGCCGCAGACCTTTCGTATACGCCGCCATAGACCTGAACGGGTTGTTATGCAGCGCCCAGCCCGAACGTCGCGTGACGGGTTGGTTGGCAGCGACTGGGTCGATGCCCCCTCCACCACCCATCCCGCCCTGCGCGGACAGCGGATCCGAGGCGAGTGGGTCATCCGCGTTGTCGTCCGCATCGTGCGTCGAGATGGGGATGGTGACCGGAATAATATGCGCGTGCATGAGTTGGCGGTGCATGTCGAGCTGCGCAGAAGAGGTCTTGGCGGGAATTATGGGTGGATTGTGCTCGCTGCACATCTCGCTCCAGAGTGCTGCATTAAGCCACTAGCTTCGGATGTACCGAATCATGACCGCTCACCTTGATCGCGACATCTGGTGGCCCAAGTACGGCTGACAAGGGTGCAGTTGTAGATGTCATCCAGCTTGAGCTTTGACAAGATGAGGTGAGAGACCTCGACCGGCAGAGTCTGGCGGTGTCAGCCGCGGCTTCATTGTCGCGCATGCAGTCGACCTACGGCTATGATGTCCTTTCGTAGCGTCTGCGACAAGCCCTTGTTGATAAGAACGACATCTGTTGTCAGTTTTGGGCCTCTGTCCGTCATGGTGGCCCACACACCATCGCGCGGCAAGGACCATATCAGCTGCATCGCGAGCTCTGCTGTCAGCCATAGTCGATCGCTGGAGACATATTCAGAAAGCTCACCTCGTCGATCAGCGATATCCAGCTTCATCACCTTCCTCTGCAGCTGATCAAGCTCCCCCTCGCCTATCCTCTCCGCCTTCACCCAGTCCGTCTTGCTGCGCCTCTGCGCGCTGTCCGCAAGATCGTCCGCAAGAGTGAGCTGACCCAGCTGGTCGGTGACGGAGCTCGGCATGGCGAAGTTGCCTTCTCCTGGCGCGTGCGTCCGCGTGATCGCAATGCAGGGTGTGCTCGGAGAGTTTGGAAGCTCGTGGCTGAGCTGACGGCGACACGAACGTGGTGTCGTGTGAGCTGCGGTCGTCGCGCACTGGACCAAAAGTCGGATGCGACACGGTCGAGTCGACAGTGAATCAGAGATTGAACTTCGCTTTAAGCCGGGCCGATCGTGCAATGTTGTCTTCTATCTGCTAGACACGATGACATGTTACAAGAAAGGTGTCTGTGCTATCCAGGTCTAGCTTTGCGTTGTCGGTTGAGATTCAAAGTCATGAGCTGGCGAGGACGTAGTGACCGGCAGTGGACGAAGCGGCCCATTCACGCTAATGATGTGCACATAACGACGTGGCATCCTCGTTCAGGAATCCGCCCTGAGTCGGCACTGATCGTATTCCGCGTTCAAAGCAGGGGCTGCGGCGTATCTCATGTCGTCTCCACAAGTCTTGAGAGTCCTAGGACCGCTCGTCGAGGACCACAGCACACGTCGAGAAAGATACGCTCGCGAGACTTGTGGCGGAGAGCGAGGGTGCTAGAATTCATCGGTTGAACGCGGGCTTCGGACATCAAAACGAATAGCCATCGGCCTTCGAACCAGCCCCTTGCCAGCCATGAAAGGATTGGCAGAGAGCGGGGTTGATCTCTTGGACAGGTCCTTTGGAAAAGCTCGATCAATGAACAAGGTGTTGGCATTCACCTATCTTTTAGTCTCCCAAATACTTTCCCGGGTGCTAGGAGAAACCTCCGTGACCGCTACAAGCAACGGTAACATGCAAGACCGCCTCATTCAGGCTGGAAACACGACGAATGGAGCTTTACTGCTCGATGCCATGACTGATCAGAGACAAATACAGGGCGCTCCGGAGCAAGCTACGCAGCAGCGGCTATCCCAGGAGCCCGATTTGGCAGACTCCACAACAAACTCAGTCCTCAGTTACGAGGAGCGGGAGCAGTTTGAGAAGCTTTCTGACACCGACAAGTCACTATACTTGTACAGACCCGTGGCCGATCCCAATTGGCATAGGCTTGATGCGCTTCAGCAGTCCCTGCTTCACCAAGTGGTCAGATGCGGCCGCTCAGCATTGGACGCAAAACCTTGCCTGGGAGACTCTCACGCCGTGCGGCAGAACCAACAGGTTCGAGCAACAGACCAAGTGGGAGTTGAGCAGCAATGTCCGAACTCGCAAGGCCTACTTTCACCATGAGCTTTGTCGGCTGTCACTGACACACAACAGCAACCTTGAGGATCTCATTGTGGAAGTGAGGGCAAGCTACGAAATGAACCGCGGCTCGTTGCCATATGCGAGGTATGAGTGGAGAGCGCGAGATGTCAAGACAGGAAGAACCTATTCCACACAGCATACTGCGATGGAAGACATACAGCTTCCCACTTGCGGAAGAAAAGGAGGACAGAAGCGCGGTCTAGCCCATCGTGACCGCGTGAGACCGATGAAATGCCAAGACGAGTGGGTGGTCTTGCTTCCAACTGGTCCGGAGTCCAAAGAGAGGTCCCTCTCCGGCGCGCCCACGATCTCCGCCCAAGACAACAAGTTGCCTTCTGAGAAAGAAACCATCACATCGACAACCGGCCTCGGTGGACGTGCGCAACACTCTCAATGTTCGCCCAAGCAAGACAAGGTCGCGGGGCCAATAGATGTCGATTGTCCACGGGAGCCCTTGCCCGAGGCAGGTTCACAGGGGCGCGGGGGAGCTTCCCCGAATGAAACCACCCTCGGACAGTCCTCAGACGCCTTGCAACAGACACGAGATCAGCCCGTCCCTCCACTGCCGAAAATACAGAAAAGCTGGCCGGCGAATACCGTGGCTAATCGTCTCGAGGACCCCGATGATTGCTTTGCTCAGGGCGCCTCGCAGAATGTCTACTCTGCGCGCAGCCGTGAAGCAAGTGAGGAAACCAAAGTTGACGCCAAGTCGGCCGATCCGCAAGTTCTTCTGCGCTCTGATGCCTGCCGATCTCGTCGCGTGTCGTTTGAGTGGCCTCACAGTGTTGACGGGAACGTTGGGGTCTCGGTTGATGATACCCTCTCTCGCTTGGCTGGGTATGACGACCGCCGGAAACCAAGCCTTCTGGCGGAAACATGGGCCAACGCAGCGGTCCGGCTGCATGAATCAAAGAATGGCCGGCCTGACGGACCTCCCGCTTTTGAGTTTGATCCAGCGTCCCAAGACACAATGGGCAGCAATGACTGTGGTCTAGTCCCCGCTGTGCTTCGCCGAGCGCCGACGGTTTTGAACGTGAGGCAAGAGGCGGCAACGATGACCGGGAATATGCAAAGCTCATTACTCGGAGGGTCACCTGATGAAGGCTCGGGGGCTCATGTGCGAGACACTGCAACAGACCGTCATTCATGATGGTTCTTCACACGGCCGCGCATGACTGCCTGACCGATCAGCGGCAATGTCTGTTGTATAAATCTATTTCCACCGTGTCCACTCTCACAATGTATATATGCTGTCTTGGAGGCGTAAGCTTATATGTCTCTTAACTTGAGAGCACCCATCCGAACTGCGATCAATGTTCTCTACGCACAAGAAAGCCTCGTCCAACAATCCCCGGTCCGGAGAGGAAGAACCTCACTCTCTGTGAGTACTGTTGTGACCATCTAACTCTCACGCATCCGCACAATGTGTGCCACAAGCTGTGTGACGAGCCTTCCGTTTCGCAAATCCGAGAGGGGGACTTGCCCCTTTCTGCCGTCTCTGACTCTCATTTCTACAGTGCGCAAGCTAGTGTTGCGGACCATACGAACTGTCTGGCAGGCAGTGGACGCGCACCCGGCGGTCGGTGCCTTGCCGATTTGTATATTCATGGGGTGCACGCTGTCGCTGCGACCGACGCCAGTGTCTCATGCCTTCCTGGTGGTCCACTGAGCTACACAGTCGGGGAGCTGCCCACGGGCGCTCCGCTTGCACATGCAGTACCATTCAACATGCACCTTTTGCTGACTTCTTTCGCTTCTCCAGGAAAGGTAGGCCGACATCATTGCGATGGAGCGACGCCGCGCATTGGAAGACATGGGTTTGTGTCCTCGGAAGGCGCTGGTAGCTATTGGATGTCTCAATAAGCCGTCCTGAAAGAGTGAGACGTCGAGCTGTCCTTTGTCTCGCCAGGCGTGAAGGCCCTAGGCATGCCGAATCAATTCGAATCGCCATGGTATAAGACACGAAACCCCGTCTCCTCCTCGCCCCCTGCCCCTTCCCACTACAGCACCTCGCCGACGTCCATCCCAACTCAGCAGTTTTCCACCAGAAGACTGGTTTGCAGATCATCGGCATGAGCGTACCGTCCTACCCCATTAACCGTACCCCTGAAGATGACGAATTTTCCGATAATTTCGACGCCGTTTTTGGCCAGTTCCTAGCCCGAAATACGGACTAAGCATCCCAATGACACCAAATCAGGCGTATCATGGTGAGGACTCCGCCATGATGTCTGAGGCACCCGAACTCAGTGATGGCGTTGGCGGTGATGAACGCCCTGACTACCACGACAATGTACAGGGCTTTCCCGGGTGGGACGCACTCGGCGCATTTGCTCTCAACGAATCCTCAGGCTACGTTGACCCTGGTCAGGCACTTGATCTCAACGTATCCTCAGACTACGTTGACCCTGTTCAGTTCCAGCTTAGTCCTCCGCAGGTGATTGTCACGCCTCCTATGCAGGTCAACCAATTTCCATGGACGCCATTTACCGGCTTGACCGGGTACGACTCTGCTGCCAGCGACTACATGTCTGGTGAAATTGCACCCTGGGCATCGCAGCAGAACCCTCAAGAATCCGCGCTCTTATCGCAAAGCAAAGCGAGTTGTCCGCCATGCCGTCGAACAACATCACAAGCTACCCACTACATGCAGCCGCATGGACCGTACATGCTGCGTACAATCCTCCGAACACAGAACCTCGCGTCCCTGGCGACTATGCGGCAGCACCAGCACTCGTGACTGCCAAGACAGGCGGGCCTGTGCGCAATGTTGCTTTGGGGTCCAACAGTCGCCGTGACGAACCATATCCCACGTCATTCGATCACAATTCGCGCGACCGGGCCCACGAAAAGACAAGCGTCAATACACCCAACCCATTTCAGGTTCCCGCCGACTCTCGACCGCAATACAGTGTGCCGAGTATGCCGGTAGCACAAAATGCCGACTCGGAGGTCGCGACCGTGAGTTCTGGGGTCGGAGCCATATCTCTTTCGGCCTCTCATACGGCAGACTTGAGTGCTGCCGGGCGAAACGAGCAGATATTCCGGAACGAATGGCCCCCTTTCACCGCTGAAGAAGCAGATCGGGACACATGGTGGCATTTGGCGAAGAGTCATTGTCGCAATGCTTGGGGATCTCATATCAACCTATCCAGCTTGCCCATGAATCCCGTTCTCAGGATCGGCAGAAACGATGAAGAGATCAAGGCACACTTCACGAGGGAGGCGGAATCTGCCTGGGAAGACGTTGAGAAAGGCATCCTTGCGTGCGAGGCGTTGCGACCAGGAGGACGGTGTCAGGATCTAGAGCTGATCGTGTCCGCTGAGGTACACCATCGTGCTCACAACTGGGCCACTTCAAACGGGTCCAGAACTCTCTGGTATGAAGGCAAGCACATATGCCACCTCAGTGAAGCCTCCAAAGGGGAACAAACACAAGGGATCCCGTGGCGCTTGGTCGTATCGCGTGCCTCGAGTCTACCGAAGAGGAGCAGGGACGGGGAGAAGGCGTACGCAACCTATAAAGCCGACCGACGCCGGGAGCAAAGAAGACTTGTAGATGCCAACGAGCCAGTGCGGCTCATCCCTGACGTTGATAAAGCATTGAGGTGATCTGCAAGGCGCGGGCCGCAGAATGTATCAAATGAGCAGTCATCGACTTAGAGACTGCATGTTCGGTTGCATGTCCCGCCCAAAGGTCGTCTGCGGGAGCCATCTGGGATTTTGCATCAGGTCGTCCGAGTTTGCCAGGGCGTGCCTTTTTGCCTCGAACAAAGCGAGCCTGCCGCATTGAGGTGGTCGGTTCAAAGGCAGACACCATTCCGAACCACATACACGCGCATAGCTGGGTGTCTGGTGCCCTTTTCACTACCCAGTCGGATTGTGCGGAGGATATAGGACTGGCTTCTCTTCAGGAACGGTCCTTCTTGTCCTTTTCGTTTGTTCAGTGGGGAACCAAGGGTTTACGTCTGTTGTGCTCAATTCTCGCTCGACTTCAAGCTGACCTCGTACCGCCGGGAACTGCGAGAGCGGTGCGCCCGGCCTCTTCTGGGAACATTGTGCCTGGAAATGAGTACGTGATCTCGATCACCTCTTTCGCAGTACAGAGTCGGCTGTGTCCCATCTTTATACGAAGTGGCACTACGTCGTGTCGAGATAGCAAATGAGTCCGGGGTCCCCGAGTGATCTCACCACGCTGGGTCGACCCATCCTTCCGCGACCTCCGACAATGATGAGTGCAAACAGGTTGTTCTCGCAAGTCTTGTCGGCTGAGAATAAGCCGCCTGGGCCTGGGTCGTTTGGGGCGACTAGTGGCCCGTACCGACGCGATTGCGTAACACAGAATGCACCGGACCTACTGGTCACGCGCGAGCCTCAAGTGATCCAAATACTTGGTACCCTGAGTGCCGTGCGCGACCGATACAAGCAAGCTTTCCGGGAGGAGCGCTGGGCTGAGACTCTGCGTGGCATGTCCGTAAGTCGCAAAATCGAGGCGGTCATTGCGCAAGAGCGGGAAACAGCGATGGAACATCTTGAGCACCGGATACGTGAACTGCAGAGCCGCTACGCATTGAGCTCGGCTGAGCATGAGCTTTACATCCGCGGACACATCACGATGGCGCCGTTCTTGACGGGCTTCAAACCGAATCATGATTGGATTATTGTGGAGAAACACAACCCAAGCACGGCGCCTCTGGCGGCGTCGTGCATCTCGGAGCAGGAAGTCGAGGGCAGCGAGTGGCTGCGCGTTCCATGGGCAGCTTGTTCCTCTTCTGAGTCGAGCGTGCCGAGGGAGACGTCGATGGACACAGAGCCTGCTGAGGCTTCCGGCACGTCATAGGTCCACGCGGCCCTCGTCACGCTCTCCTGTGACTATAGCAGAATTCTCTCAAACGGAGACAGGGATCTACCCCCGAGTGGACCAGACGATCATTGACTGCTTGAGAGGGCCGGCATGCCAATGCTGATCTCGAACAGATCAAGAGGATGCTCCAGGTGGAAGCAATTTCGCCGGTGACGGCCAGGATGAGTGCATTTGAGAGGTCTCGCTTAGTGTAGTGTGCACTTCAGGTATGCGGGATACATGCAGGTTTCACGGGAGTGTACGCGGTCCAGTTACGGTGCCCGTTGGCTGAACCTTGCCTCGTTTTGTGACCAGGATATGACGCGTGCAGTCAAACTCCCGTCGTTGCTATACCTGTTTGAAGGCCGCTGCGACTTTAGCGAGGCTTTCCAACCATATGCGTGGCACGCCTGTGAGGGGCTTACCGGCTCATCCTGTCCGATTGGATCGGCAATACTTTGATTGCGCAAATGTACCCGTATCACGTCTTCTACTGACAGCATTTAGCTCGAAAACAAGCACCACTGGTCTTCAAATGCACGGCCTGTCGGTCTGGGAGGAGCCGTGTCCTGTCGGAAGCCTTAATATGGTGCATATGACGGAGGCGTTTATGACTGGTGGAGCTGCGCGAGCGTGAAGCTACATTACAGGGTTATATACCTGACGTCTCCCTTGTATATTGAATCGACCTCGAACACGCAAGTCACACAAGTTGGCCACCAGTTTTGAAGCGACACGTTTACCAGCTTGTCATCCTCGCTGTCTTTGCTACATACATTCAACAGTGTGTACCGTGCCCTATGGAGTCCTTCTGGGGTGTTGGAGACGACAGCGACTGGCTGGGAGCGATGTCGGTCGAGATCCCCCAACCGCAAGCTGAGCCGTTGGCGGGAAGCTCACAGCAGCAGGGCAGCGTCACTTCTTTGCCCTCCCGGCCTGGAGTCTCGCTACTCGCTACCGGTCGTGAAACAAGAGATGCAATGGCCAAGTACAATCTGAGGGAGGATTCCCGATTCCGCGATCTTTCCGAGGCGGACCAGTCGTGGTTTCTTGCGGTTCAGGAAGGACTTAGAGACCATTGGAGCTCGAACCTCAACTGGGAGCACCGCCCTGGGGATGAGAGCTTCGCTAAGAGACGCGATGAGGCGAAAACGACTCAGATTTTCGAGAGAGCTGTCTTGTACAATGTGGGCAACGCAATGAACCAGCTGCTCATCGATACACAGGCCAAGGAGACCAAGATCCCGCTGAGCAGCCTCACGGTGAGCGTCTTTGGAGGTTATTCAAAGATACGGAACCGTTGGTGCGCTGTATACGACTGGAAGGCAACGAGCACGGATGGCGATGTCAAGTCGAGATCAGAAGACTTCGTTTACAAGAACGTTCTCCTGCCTGGCAATCGAGACCTTGCGGGTGGAGACCCCACACGGGACGTGTTGCACGCTCCGAAGAAGGGCTACCAGGGATGGGCGATCATTGTGCATGGTCAGAGCGACGATCACTCAGCGCTTGCACGCGGTGTTGGTGAGGTCGGCGGGGCTCTCAGTGAACCCTCCCGTCTGGAGGACACATCTCAAGGGGAAGGACACATCACTCCGTTCATCAACGAGGAATGGGAGATGTCCCAGCGATGATTCTTCATTGGACAGTGGACACCAGGCGATGGAAATTGCTTGAGAATTGGCGCATGTTGGCAGCCAGCTAGCCTAACTGGCATTGTGGGTAGAATGGCTCTCTTCTTCTGTGAATCGATCTTGAGGGCGAGAATGGAGCTTGACGAGCGGTTACGTACAGATCGCGGCAGGTATGTTGTGACGTATCGATGATTACAGTGCAGCTGTAGTATACAGCGCTTACCCATATTATGGAGGTCCTGTCGTCACACAGAGTCGAATCCCGGCGACGCACGAACCTATGCCTTGATCCTGAAGCGCATTGACACATGCGTGGTCACGCAGTGTGTCACGCAGCGTGGTCCACTGGGCTACGCGCTTGTTGTTGCCATCGTGCAAGGCCTCAAGAGGTGCGCGGGTCGCGAAACCACACTGGTGTCGCCAAGACCGACTCACTTAGCTAATGACGTGCAGTGGTAACGAGACAAACCGCCATAGGTTTGAGCGCATGGCTCTGGGTGAGATGTCTGTCAACGGCGCTTTCGCTCACATAAACGGGGTTCCTGCCACTGTACGTTGTGAACACCTTGGCGCATGATTGTGTAGTCTGCTTTTTCGAATTTCTGGAGGGTGGGACAGGAGGGAGCACTCTCCGTGTGCCCGGTATGGCATGCCCTGTTCTTAACAAAGCGGAATTAGGAGCACCCAGAAGGCTCTCGTGCCTTCCAACGACCGCTGAGCTGCTCCGTCCGGGGTTGATTGCGCGTGCGAAGCCGTCCGTCATGGTAGGGGTCCTCAGGATGCGCCCCTGGTCGCCCTTGCATCGCTTTGACAATCTCAAACAGCCGCGGGGGCAAGGAATGACCGCTACCAACGACCAGTCTTTCGGCACGAAGGCATGTAGACCCGTAGGGCTCCGAATCCTTCCGAGACGCTGCGGGTCAAAAGGCGATGACCCTAACTTCGATGTTTGCCATCGTTCGCGATTTCCACTCTTGCTTCTACCTGCTTCATTTGCCCTCGTGAAAGACCTTCGAGGACATAAACATGGATATTGATCCTTCGGTGACTCTACGGCATGCCGAAGATGACGACGACTATGTGATCGACCCGGGCGCACAGCTGACCGCCCTCGCCATTCTTGAGGACTGCAACCAGCCGCGACCGTATCCCCGTTCAGCGACCGCCCTTGTTTCTCATGAAGCGGACTTTGAGCCGGGGCCTCCTTTCATCCATCACGCGTCCTTTCCAAGCGATTGGATCGACTCAAGTGCGTTTGTGCTCGGTGATTCTGGCGCCGACTTTGAACCCGATCCGGCACTCTCGGGGGAGATGGCTCTCATGCCAGGGAGGTCCTTCAACACGGTTCATAACGAATCCCAAAGGCCGCCAGACCTTTCTGCTGGAGCTGGATTTGCGACCGATGATCCATCATCTGAAGAGATGATGAGCTGGGGATCACAGCCGTTCGCCGTCACCCCTTCCCTTACGATCCACCAACGCAACCTGGACCAGCCGGAAGCTCTTGACGACTCGCTTGCTTGCGATGGCAACTATCTGTTCCGCAGCGACCTCGCAGCTTGCTTCATAGGATCGGAACTTCAGGCACAGGCGGTGATGTCAGGGCAAAACTTTCCGCAGATGCCGTGGAGCGGTACGCCGATTGCTGTGCCTGACCCGATGGACTTGCAGAGCAGCCTCTGCTAGTTTCATCGGCCTATCCGCGCAGAGCTATGCAACATCCTTCACAGGCTCACAGCGCTTCGTGCTCTCCGTGGACTTGCACCAGCCTGATTATTGAGCCCGGGAACCCCGCGAGCCGTGAGATCACGCGCAATCCCGAATCAGAATCCGCCGGCCGCCACAGTTCTGACCCATGCATCACATCATCCAAGAACGACTGTCAAACCTCAAGGCCGGAGACAGGGCGTGGTCCGATAGGAAACGATAAGAACCAGATACAATGCGATACCAACTCGCAACCGGAAGACAGCGCGTCAGCTATGCCGAGTGCGCAAATCACAAGACCAAGAGTGGCTTCAGAAGGACCCCACCTCGAAGACGAGTCCCCTATGGTTGCCCAGCCGACCGTGTCTGCCCTTACCGGTACCGAGGCGGGGATGATGAAGTATCCAAGCGCCAATTTTCACGGGCCGCGAGCAGAGAGAGCGGAATGGTGGGCCTTGGCGGAGAAGCACTGTCGTGAATCGTGGAGCCGAAACATCGACCTTTCCAGTTTGCCAAAGAACGATTTGCTCACAGCCGCCAGAGAACCGAGATCCATCGAAGCGAACTTCAGTCACGAAGTCGAGAAGGCTTGGGGAAAGGTGAAGGCGAAAATCAACGAATACGAAGCCTCTACGGCTCAAAGGCGATGCTGCCAAGAGCTCGAGCTGATCGTGTCCTGTGAGGTGGAGCATCGGTTGCCAAACCAGAGCCATGCCCTCACGTACAGAGGCATTTATTCATGTTTGATCCATGAACTTTCCTCGGACGACGAGCATAACACGCCTCGCTGGTGCGAGATCGTGATACAACAATCCGCACTACCTGAGAGGACGACTGAGTGGAAGAAGAAATACACAGCGATGCTCGGCGCTAGACATCGAGCAAACAAGAAAAAACGCGGGGGCATCCACACACGCAGTCGGCGAAGGCAGCAGGGGCGCGAATCCAGCGATCATCAGAGACAGTCGACAATCTAGGGAGGTGTTCCACAGTCAGGACATGCGAATGACTGCCTCAGATCAACGGAGATCGGTGGGAGAGGCCGATAATTGGGAAATCGCTACGATTGGCGATCAATTGTGGTACAGCAGTACGGGGCCTTCATGAGATGAATTCCACTTTCTGCTCCACATATGGCACACGTGGGTCGGGATCCTTTGCGGGATGTCAGATGGAGGTGAATTCTCAAGGCCCCTTGATGGTTTGACCTGGGATCCCCTCTGCGGCCAGATGCATGTCGTGGGATCATTTCGTGGCGTCCAAGCTGCATTTGATCAGGGAATCTGTATCTCGTTAGTCATGCGTCATGCTGTCGACCGGCCAGACGGCAACGCCGCAGCAGGTCTGTCAGGTGGTCCATTGTTCTCGAATGTGGCCCATCGCTGCCAGTAGCCACCACTAAGATGCGAGGTGGTTTGGTCTCAGCCAACAGCCTCACCGTTGCTCCCGAGCGACCACCTAGTGGCGCCATTAAATCATGATTATGTCGACAGTGAGCTTTCTCCCTGTCGGACGAAGGTGTCGGGGCGGATGTACGCCGGCTATACTATATTCTCCGAGCTCCGTGGAAGACCGAAAGAGAGCGACGACCGTCCCTTGTACTCGCTCGGCTTTCCAAGGGGAAGGCGCGGATGGTGGAGGGTGCGACATGATGTGCTCTTATACGCGGCCGCGTCCCCGGGGCTCAAAAGAGACAAGTACGCCGAGACGCGTTTTGAAAGCCTGAGCCTTTCATCAAGCCTCCGTGTGGACGTTCAGTCTGGTGGCGCTGCGGAAGACGAGGCGCCTGTTTCTTGCCGGGGCACCGCACTCTGAAATCCAAGTCCGCCCTCGCGCCAGAAGCCATAAGTGTTACCGGAAGAGGCAATAAGGCGAAC